>CM047518.1:26444603-26487103 GCA_026122265.1 Ammodytes dubius
CCCAAAATCACAAATACATTTGTCTCAGTACATTCCCTACAATATGATACAATATGACATCCTGCCCTTACACCCTTAGCTCGGCTGAGAAAAAACTCCCAGTAAAAACCCTTTACAAAGTGATTTTGACAACAAGCGTTCTCCAGAATCACTGACTGCACCTGAGTGGCAGTCTGCAGCAGCGGTAACAGAAGCCAATAAATAACAGTGAAGCTTCATTTCCTGTTAGACCGAATACAACGGCCTGATCTAAAGGTTAGTATTAGGCCGTCTCCATGTGTCTGTGATAACCCTTTTCTCTGGGACCTCAACTCTTCCCCACATTATAGCCTGTCATTTTTTTTATTACATTTTTAAATGCAATTTCTTTTTAACAAATTGTCTGCCTGTTTTCTGGATGGGTAGATAGTCCATGCTTTATCTGAAATCCAACTTCATTTCAACCACTGGAATATGAATGTCCTGCTATTTTTGTAGTTAATAAAAAATGTGTAAACTATAAAAAAAAAATTAAATATATTTTTTGGGCATTTTTATGCTTTATTGATAGTGTAGAGACAGAGTTGAACTGGGGCAGAGAGGGGAGTGACATGCAGAGAACAGCCGCGGGCTGGAATCGAACCCCAGTCCGCTGCTGGCTGAGGCCCATGGGGGGGGACGCCCTACCAACTGAGCTAAGGGCGCCCCCTTAAACTATCAATTTCTATCAATTGTTAGATAACATTTTTGGATGAGAAACAAGACAATTAAATAAAATTTACAGTAAATTGTGATTAGAAACATGATAAACAACAAATGAAACAACGAGTCAAATGAATTAACACAAAGTACATTTTATTGTACAAAAACCTTTTTGACTATTTATAGAAAATACAAATTTTCTTGAACTTTCAACAAAATATCACAAACAAATTCACGTCCATTATCGTACTTTTATAGGTGAAAACATCTGCATTTTTTAATTTCAGCATTTTATTACAAGAGGTTTAGTTTTATATTGCCAAGAACAACAACACAGTTATGAGAGTTGTAGCTTTTCCTAAAATGTTAAATTTGATTCATAAAAAAAACGGTAAGTAGTGTAGATACTACACACTCGGGTACAAATGCTGCTTCAGTCGAGCACTCTTCATTTGCATTTTTTTTAACATCATACAACATTAAAGCTATAGTGCGTAACTTCTGTCGCCCCCATGAGGAATTCTGAGTTTACAACAACACTGTCGGTGCATCGCCATCTACATGAGGTAAAGCCTTCAGTGATGGCGCAAGGATTTTTATACCTTCTGCTGTACGTCCAGATGTTTTTCTTAGCAGTAGAATCAACAACTGAAACATTTCTTGGGCTCTTCTTGAGGATTTTTCTGAGCTCCTGCACCAGTGTCAGGGGGGGGGGGGGGACGCCAGTTTGTAAACGCTGCCATACTGAGAAATACAGAGAGAGTTTTATGGAGCTGATAGGGCTTAATAAACTTTATCTCAAATCATTTAGCGATGGCTTTGAATTTAACCAACATTTGAAGGTCACGCACTATGGCTTTAAATGCATCTTAAAACAGAAAGGAAATACTAAAAAGGAAAATGTATTAATAAAATCGATAAAATCTCAAGTAGAGACATCAGTTTAATGGAAGACATGTTTAACACTAAAGAATGTACAATAGAGCTTGATTTGATTTGTCGTAAAAACTATTTACAAAAAGCTCAAATCTTATTTTTTTCAGTAAAATCCTTTTGACATCTGTTCTTGCGCTTTATACCGAGTTAAATCAAAATTTTTACAGAATTGGCCCGAATACAAAACCTGTTTTTTTTTTTCCATCAGATTCATTTTTTTTTATACATACAACAAGCAAAAGTGTTGGATTATTTTTTTTAGTCTAGCGTTTTATTTTAGTATTCAGTATTTTTGTGTTTTGGATTGAAGACACACACATTTAATTATTTATTTATTTTTATTTATAATTTATTTTTATTTACAATTTTTTAATTTGATGACACAAAAATTAAAGATTATTTTTTTTTTTTATATATATAATTAAATTTTTTTTTGGTTGGAAATGAGGGCTATATTTTATATCAATATTAAAAAAAAATACAATATAAAAGTCTTATATTCGAGCCAACTCTGTGAACTGTGAAGTGTCAAAACTTCTTGTGAACTTAAAAAAAAAATTTAACTTCAGTGTCTTTAAAGAGCGACTGAAACACAGACTTTCCCCGACTAAAAATGTCAAATTATCGTGGACCTCATTGTTTTGTAGTAAAGATGTATCTAAATATCATATTATCAAGATATTATCACCGGTAACAAAGTCAGTATTTCTATATTTTGTGTTAATGACAATAGACGCATAAAATGAGTTGAATGACCATTATTTACTACACAGCTGCTGTAACCCTTAGGTCATAAAAAAAAAAAAAAAGTTTCATAATTTCTCCCAATTTTTATTTTGTTTAGAACTATTTTCTCTCTGCCTCCATAGTGAACTCTGCCCCTGCATTCCGAATCGCATACTATCTACTATATAGTATGTAGAAAAAAGATTTAGGATGTCCCGATTCTTGTGGCCAGATTTAGGATGGTTAGAAGTACCCAAATGTCCTACTTCATGCGGCCAAGATTGTTAGTGTTGAAAACTGCATCCTATTTGGGCGATTCTGACCCATAATCCGGTGCGCACGTGAAGTGACGTCACATCGACGAAGCCTCCATATGAAAACAAACGGGGATGCGACGGATATAAAAGCAAGAGGCAAGATCAAGGCGCAATGTTATGATGAAATAAGAGAGTAAAAGTATGTCCCAATAGTATGCCTACTGCATCCTAACTAGATTATTTTTATCGTCGGATGTAGTATGTAGAATAGAAAAAAGAAAGAGTATGCGATTCGGAACGCAGGGTATATTCTCGCTGTCTCCATAGTGAACTTGGCGTGTCTCCAAATCTCCAAATATTTCTGTGTATAAATGAGCGATTCATTAATTAATTCATTCATTCATATAACTCTCAGTGGCTCTGTCGCTCCGACACAACGTCCTGTAAACGTTTGAGCAGCACGTCGGGGCTGCTGCTGCCGTTCTCGGGACAGGCCCGTTTGGAGGGAGAGTTGCACGCTGATGACATCATCACGTCACCCTCCATGGTGAAGGCTCTCTTCCTGCTCACGGGGCCCTGACGCAACAACGCACTGTTGATGTCCGATAACTCCTGCAGATAGATAAAAAACAGTTTTTTAAATAAATTTGGACAGAGAAGCTTGCAGAGAGAGAGAGAGAGAGAGAGAGAGAGAGAATATATAATGTTATATTGTTATATTTAGTGGGAGGGAAAGGGAGAGAGAGAGACAGAGAATGAGGGAGAGAGAGAGAGAGGGAGGGCGAGAGAGAGAGAGGGAGGGAGAGAGAGAGGGAGACAGGGAGAGAGAGAATATGTAATGTTATATTTTTATATTTAGAGGGAGAGAGAGAGGGGGAGAGAGAGAGGGAGGGAGAGAGAGAGGGGGAGAGAGAGAGGGGGAGAGAGAGGGAAATATTTAATAATAAGAATAATTAATTTTATTTATGGGAGTGAGTGAGTGAGAGAGAGAGAGAGAGAGAGAGATAGAGAGAGAGAGGGAGATGACAGAGAGACAGAGACACAGACAGACAGAGAGAGAGAGAGAGAGAGAGAGAGAGAGAGAGAGAGGTTTAGGGTTAGAAGTGAAGATAATGCAGTGAGTTAATGAAGAAATTAGCCCTTGTGTGTGTGTGTATTTAAATGTGAGTGAGTGTGTGAGTGAGTGTTTTTGGTTTAATGTGTGTGTGTGTGTGTGTGTGTGTGTGTGTGTGTGTGTGTCTGTCTGTCTGTGTGTCCTACTCACCGAATCCCGACGCAACATCTTGTTGATGTCCGATAACTCCTAGAGGGAGGGAGAGAGAGAGAGAGAGAGAGAGAGGTTAAGGGTTAGAAATGAAGATAATTTAGTGAGTTACTGAGGAAATTAGGGCTGAAAATAACGAATATTTTCAGTGTCAGCGATTCTGGCCGCTTGTTGACAAAACAAAATGTTGTGTGTGTGTGTGTGTGTGTGTGTGTGTGTGTGTGTGTGTGTGTGTGTCTGTCTTACCTTAGAGGGGCTGTTGTTGATGCGGTATGTGTAGCTGTTAGGAGTGAGGCAGCCGGCTGCTTTGTGAGGAGAGACGTAGAGCGAGTGTCTCTGGGACACGCGGCGAGGAGACAGAGGACCGGCCCGCAGAGAGGGGAACGGGGACAGGGGGGGGACGTCCGTCTACAAGACACACACACACACATTAAAACACAGGTTAATACATGTAAACACACACACACATATGCACACTCACTCACTCACACACACACACACACACACACACACACACACACACACACAGTGATATGCTAAACACTCAATAAAAATGAAAGTATAAAAAATATATAATTTTTGGGCTTTATTAGACAGTACAGAGTTGAAATGGGGAGACAGAGAGAGAGAGAGAGAGAGAGAGAGAGAGAGAGAGAGAGAGAGAGAGAGAGAGAGAGAGAGAGAGAGAGAGAGAGGGGGGATGACCTGCAGTAAAGGTCCACGGGTCGGATTTGAACCCGCGACCACTGCAACGAAGGCCGGAGCCGATATGGTACGTGCTCTATCCACTACGCCACCGGAGCGCCCTGAATTCAAAACTTTTAGTTCTGGTATACAGTCTTACCCGGTGGTCCAAGGTGGCGTATCTCAGAGCGAAGCTTTTCATCTTCAGCACAAAGACGTTGTTGTAGAACATGATGAGGTCACCGCGTTCCTCCTCTCCTGATTGGCTGATGCAGCTCTCCTGTCCTTTCACCTGGGAGGCTTTCTCTGCAGCTAATCACAGGCAGACAGACACACACACACGGATAAATTGTTAGTTATTTCGGTAATTCATAAAATAAAAAAAAATAAAAAAATTACTATATAAAAAAAGTATTATTATTTATCAAATTAAGATGGCAAACATCTCTTCTGAATATTTTTTTTTAAACAAATAAAACATCTATCAATCTAATTATATAATTATTTGCAGATTAAAAAAATTATCTGTCTGTCCACAGTGTGTAAACTCAGTTGCTAATGGCTACTACTTCGAAAAAAGCTAAAAATAAATACATCTTTCTGTATATCGTTAGTGAATCAGTAAAACTCACATTCCCCTCCAGAAGCAGGATCCACCTCCATGTTTTCATCAGGGACCGTCTCTCTGGGAGGGTTACGCAGGAGCACGCTACGGTACACCTACACACACACACACACACACACACACACACACACACACACACACACACACACACACACACACACAGAGCAGGCAGACAACACACACACACACACACACACACACACACACACACACACACACACACACACACGAAGAAACCTTATTTTGATGATTTTGTCCAGGAATTTAATCAAAACATTTGCTCAATCCAGAAAAAAAGTAATTGAAACTGTAACTGCTTGTGTTGTGTCAAAAGTCTTTAGGTAAATCTCTATCTACCCCCCTAGCATTCTTTAGTTGTGTTTTGTTTTGTATTATGATATAATATTTTGAATTGTATGTACCCTTGTTAACATGAAATAATGAAATACCTAAGACATTGTTGATCTACAACATATATACATGATCAAATAATGAGTGTGTGTGTCTTACATGGCTGCTGGCCTGTGGTTGGCTGCGGTAACACTTCATTATGTCGTGGAAGGTGTGCGTCTCTTTGGTGATCTGAAGGGAAATGGAGAAATCACAGAAGGGTTAAATGAATAGATAGATGGATGGATAGATGGATAGATGGATAGATGGATAGATGGATAGATGGATAGATAGATAGACAGACAGACAGACAGACAGACAGACAGACAGACAGACAGACAGACAGACAGACAGACAGACAGACAGACAGACAGACAGACAGACAGACAGACAGACAGACAGACAGACAGACAGATAGATAGATAGATAGATAGATAGATAGATAGATAGATAGATAGATAGATAGATAGATAGATAGATAGATAGATAGACAGATAGACAGATAGATAGATAGATAGACAGATAGATAGATAGATAGATAGATAGATAGATAGATAGATAGATAGATAGATAGATAGATAGACAGACAGACAGATAGATAGATGGAAACTCACTTTGGATATGATGTATACGCAGCAGAGCATGATCTGGTCGAGGTGTCTGTCTCGCATCATGTCTGTGCTGTGGACTAACACGTGCTCGAAACACGTCCAGATCTTCCCCCGCAGCTCGGAGCAGATGTCCAACTTCACACAGAGATCCCTCAGACGCACACTGGACAGATGGTACACCTAGAGAGAGACAGACAGGCAGACAGACAGATAGACAGGCAGACACACACTGGTTAGAACATGTGAGCCTTTGTAAAGCTGGTCTAAAATATATATATTTTTAAAATCAATATATGACAAAGTTGGGTATCTCAATAAGCTTTTATAAAATTCTGATTGAAAATTAATTTTCATAAATATTATATAATTATAATAAATGTTTTACTGTCTAGAGACCGTTTGACAGGACTGTGTGGGCCTGTGTGCTTTACAGAACGTTAGGTTTAGATGAGGCGACCTATGCTCTGGTTCTTATTACACAATGAGTATTTCGTACTACCCATTAAATGCATTTCTTGCTGGTCTGAATTGCCTCAAAGGGGCGCTGCATATTTCCAGATGTCAGTTATTGAAAGAACTGAACATGAAAAAAGTGATTCATTATAATTTTTTTAATGAACTGTCTGCATAACATCTACTTTCTTGGATTCTGGAATTAAGATAAGTCCCTGAAATCATAAAAACACGAACACACACACTCTCTCTCTCTCTCTCTCTCTCTCTGTCTCTCTCTCTCATCCCCCCCCCTCTCTCCCTCCCTCTCCCTCCCTCCCTCTCTCCCTCCCTCCCTCTCTCTCTCTCTCTCCCTCCCTATCTCTCTCTCTCCCCCCTCCCTCCTCTCTCTCTCTCTCTCTCTCTCTCTCTCTCCCTCTCTCACCTTTCTGAAGAACAGCGCTAGTGATCCGGTGCGTCTTGGTTTTCCATTTCCTGTCTGAGGGTCTGATGATGATGTCACTGCTGCTGTTGCCGGGGCGGCGGCGAGCGGTCGGCTTGGCGACGTGGTGAGCAGGAACTGAGCGGTGACGGCTCCAGACTGAGAGTCACACGGCTGCACCGGGATCAGGGTGATGGTACGGTCGTTATGGAGACCTGGGGGATTTAAAGAGACAGAGACAGAGTTACACACAGACAGACACACATAGAAACACAGACACAGAGAGAGAGAGACAGAGAGACAGACAGACAGAACACACACACACACACACACACACACACACACACACACATACAGAGACACATACAGACAGACAGAGAGACACACACATTACATTTACATTACAACAATGAAGGTACAAACTCAGAACAACACACACACAGACATACACACACATTTTTTTGTTGGTTGTTTGTATTACATTTTTTATTTATATGAGTTTTTCTTTATATTCAATAAAACTTAAAGGAATACTTCACCCATACGGAACCAGCGTTCTATCATTATAAAATAACTATTATAATATAATGAATGAGGTTTTTCTTCCCTCAGTCTTCCCTTAGTCTTCCCTTGGCCCAGCTGTCCTGTTAATTATAACCCTTACTGTGATGTCACAGTAAGGAAACTGTAGGGTTAGACAGTGAGACCATAAAACACTCTTTCTGCCTTTTCTCAGGCTAAGATGATCCGATTTCAATTTTTTTTGCACATTTATACTTAATAGGATCTCCGAGTTCAATACACCTTCATATTCCAACCGGTGAAGTAGGCCTTTAACTTCAAAAGAAAAATGTAATAAGTGAAACCATCTCCTGTATATTTCCGTGTTGGTTATTGGTATTAATTATTATTAATTAATTAATTAAATTGAATTAAATTCATTAATAACGTATTATTTATCCGTGTACCTTGCAGTGGGATGCTGATCACCTGTCCGCCTTGCGCTGCGATCCTCAGAGTGGTGGTCGATCCAAATGTTAACCTTTGAGAGGGAGGAGAGAGGGCCAGGGTTAGTGTGTGTGTGTGTGTGTGTGTGTGTCTGTGTGTGAAGGTGTGTGTGTGTGAAGGTGTGTGTGTGTGTGGGTATATGTGTGAAGGTGTGTGCTTGTATTTGTTAACTTTTGAATGGGTGACGACAGCAGGCTACCGTTAGTGTGTGTATATGTCTGTGTTTGTGTGCGTTTCCGTGTACGTGTATATGTATGTGTGTGTGTGTGCATTTACGTGTATGTGTGTCTGTCTGTGTACTTAAGGGGAAGCAGCCTGTGTTTATGCATGTATTGTGTGTGTGTGTGTGTGTATGTGTGTCTATCTGTCTGCGCGTGTGTGTGTGTGTGTGTGTCTATCTGTCTGCGTGTGTATCACTCACCTCTTAGCAGGAGAGCCCATGGGACTGAGAGTGAGGGAGTGAGTGAGTGAGGGAGTGAGTGAGTGAGTGAGTGAGTGAGTGAGTGAGTGAGTGAGTGAGTGAGTGAGTGAGTGAGTGAGTGAGTGAGTGAGTGTGTACTAACCTCTTAGCAGGCGAGCCCATGGGACTGAGAGTGAGGGACAGGCCCGTGCCGGCTGGAGGGTCGTCTCCAAACAGGCGTCTCTTGGCGCTGCCCGCGGCCGGAGAGCTGTACCTGTCATGGACAGACAGAGGGGAGGGGGGCACATCTGGAGAGGGGGGGAAGACATATTTTTTTTTAGGTATTTATTTATTTGCACACATTCAACACACTCAACAAATACATTAACACATGTAAAGATTAAAAGAGTATGTGCTGGAGAGGTCAGAAACCCGAATGGGCTTATCGAGTGACCTCACCAGGTTACATATAAACAAAAAAAAATACAATAAAAAAAAAAAAATTATATAGGGGAAGGTGGGGTGATTTGTGCAACTTTTTACTCAAAGTGATTTTAAAGTGAGGCCTTGACAGTTATGTCTCCAACTCAAATATGTACATATATTTCAGGATGTTGTGCATCCCTGGCAATAAAAACTTTGGATCTGGAATAAACTGTTTAAGAAATATAGCTTTCGGAAAAAAAGTTGTCTTGTCGCACAAATCACCCCACGTAGTGGGGTGATTTGTGCGTCATTGTGTCACAATGACAAAGTCACCATCATCATCTTTCTGGCCATCTGAACTCTCATCAGTGGTGTCGTTAAGTGGAGTTGAGATGTCACTCTCTTCTGAGCTACTGTAGACAATCACTTTCTTTTGGTGACCAGCGTATACAGCCATGCCACTGGCACAACTCTCAGAAATGTACTTTGCACTAGTTGCTCCGTGCTTGTGGAACCAACTGCCACCTGACAAATGTGATTCCCCCTACATTTCTGCTTTTAAATCAAGGCTCAAAACCCATATGTACACCCTGGTGTTTCCTCCCCATTAACTATCTTACCTCTGCACTACTATCTGTGTTTATGTGGATGTATGGGCTTTACGTCTTTTATTTTGGTTATTGTTATTGTACCTTCATTGTTTACCTACTGAATGCACTATGTACAGCACTTTGGACAGTGCAAACTGTCATAAATGTGCTTTTATAAATACATTTTACTTACTTACTTACTTATAACTCACCCAGGCCCTTGCGCACAAATCACCCCATCCCCAGAATTTTGGATAATAGGCATGATGCAGCAATTTAGGGTTGACATTGTGCTAACTATATAGACTCAAAGTGTAGCATACCAAAGCACTAAAACATGTGTCAAATGTTTTCAAACGTGTCTATAATTGTTCAGACACAATAATCAAAAAACCTTGATCATGGAAATTTTACTTTGAAAGGCAAAACACAGTTTTTTGAGCTTAAATGTGCTTATATCTTATTCCTTGTGTCTCCCTTATTTACAGGATGAGTCAAATGGATGGCTCTTCTTAAATATGTGGTCACATTTCCAATTTATTCCACAGTTTTCTAGAAACAAGGGGTTTTGCAACTTCCAAAATGCACAAATCACCCCACCTTCCCCTATATATATATAAAAAGAAAACAATTACCAAAACCAAGCAAACAAAACAAAAACAAAAAACATCAAGACCCACAAACAATCACAAACGAATAAACTGCATCTAAATAAAAAGAAAAGAAAAGAAAAGAAAAGAAAACTCAAAAGAAAATGAGTATAGTATAGTATAGTATATAATAGAGTTGATCATTTGTTACTCGAATCAAAACCAAAAATACACACAGACATACACCAAGTAGTCAGTCAATAGGCAGTAGAATTGAGAATTTATACTGTATTGTTTTTGTGCATAAGAAGGTAAAAAAAAAAAGTATTCACAAATAAATAAAATAAAATAAATTAAAATTGCAAAAAAAAAAAAAAAAAAAAAATTTAATAAGAAAATGTAATACAAATAAAAACAAAACAAAGAAATTAGAGCTGTATCTATCATGAACAGAGAGAGGGGGGCACACAGGGGGGCAGGAAATGAATGATAGAGTTGATTATATGTAACATGTAAACATAGAACGGAAAAAAACACTGGGATTTTTTCATCTTCATAAAGTAAGCAATACATTTTTTTTTAAAGTGAGAATTAAAAAAATAAATAAAAAAATAATAAAAAAAATTCAGAAAAAATTATAAAAAAATGCTTAAAAAAATTCAGATCAAAAGAAAAAATAAATAAATAAAGAAATGAAAAGAAAAATTGAAACGGGGGAAAAAAAATAACAGTAATTAAAAAAAAAAATTAAATAAGATCATAATTTTTTTTTTTTTTAAATAAGTCCCATACCTTTGCGTGTGCTTCCCAGGGCTGATCTGAACTCCCTGATGCGAGGGTGTATGATGGGGGAGAGGGCGACCATCGGCAGGTGGGAGCCTACAGCTGACCCAGGACCAGCCACAGAGCCACAGTCCAGACTGGACGAGAAGTTCACCTGGGAGACGGGGGGGGGGGGGGGGGGATATTGTGTTTTCAACTATACACAGTGTACACATTTCTGCCAAATCAATTATTAAAAAACCACACACTGTCTGTCCGTCTGTCTGTATTATGTATGTGAGTGTGTGTGTGTTCGGTGTCTGTCTGTCTGTCTTTGTGTCTAAGCTTGTGTGTGTGTGTGTTCGCTGACTGTCTGTCTGTGTATACTGTCTATGTTTGTGTGTGAGTAATTGTCTGTCTGTGTGTGTCTCACCTCCTCCACAGTGGGCACCTTGCTGCCGGCTGCCTGTAAGGCGAGCCAGAGGGCAGAGTCTGTCCGTAAGTCTGTGTGTGTGAGTGAGTGAGTGTCTGTTTGTGTGTCTGTGTTCGGTGTCTGTCTGTCTGTCTTTGTGTCTAAGCTTGTGTGTCTGTCTGTGTGTGTATACTGTCTGTCTCTCTGTCCGTAAGTGTGTCTGTGTGTCTGAGTGAGTGAGTGAGTGAGTAAGAGAGTGAGTGAGTAAGCGTGCGTACCTGTGTGTGTGCGTGTTCGTGTGTGTGTCTGTCTGTCTGTGTATACTGTCTGTGTCTTACCTCCTCCACGGTGGGCACTTTGCTGCCGGCTGCCTGTAAGGCGAGCCACAGGGCAGAGTCTCTGCTCCAGGCTCTGCTCTCCAGCACCTGCTCCTCGATCAGGTTCAGATGCTTCACCATGTCCCGGGACAGGCCTTCCTCTGACCGGATAAACACCTCGATCACCTGCACACACACACACACACACACACACACACACACACACACACACACACACACACACACACACACACACACACACACACACCCCCAACAAATAGACTTAGAGTCTGTTCTTACAGCTTACGGCTGTGTGTGTGTGTTTGTGTGTCTACATTCTTTTTTTTGTCCAACTTTTTTTTTGTAAAATCCAGATGATAAAACCTGGAGACACACGCGTGCACACACACACACACACACTCAAACACACATGTGAGTGAGTGAGCGTGCGTGTGAGTGTGTGTGTGTACCTATGTCTACATGTCCAGCAATTGCATTTTTGTGGGACCCTTCTAGGGCTGGGCGATATGGCGATTTTTTACACATTTCATGATTAACTTTTTTTTTATACCGTTTTGTTTTGCCTTATCGTTGCAGTATCTAGAATGTATTTATTGTATATGTTACTTATTTCACCTTATCTAATTTTATCCTTTTGTACTTATTGCAGAGATTTTTATAGCATCTTCAATGGTTAAGTTAGGGTGTGTGTGTGTGTGTGTGTCTCTCAGTGTGTGTCTGCGTCCCTGTATGTCTCCCTGTGATTGCGTCTGTGTGTGTGTCTGTCCCTGTGCGTGTCTGTCTCCTTGTGTCTGTCCTTGTGTGTGTGTGTGTCTGTCCTTGTGTGTATGTCTCCCTGTGTGTGTGTTGTACCTTGAAGAAGTAGAAAGGCGTGAGTTTGAAGATGTTGATGATCCAGGGAAAGGTTCTCTGGGAGCTGTAGGAGAACAGCACCACCTCCAGGCAGCACGCCATCAGGGAGCAGTGGAAGATGTCCTGCTCCAACAACACCTGGAATACAGATTAATGACCATTTAAACCTGCAGTGTGTAGAATATTGGGTTATATTTCCCAGCTGATTTTGTAGAAAATAATTATAATATCCATAAGTACGTTTAATTTAGTGCATAATAGCTGAAAAACATGTTTAGAATGATTTATTTTTCCCTTAGAAAGGATCTCATATATGTCCATATTTCTGCATATTTTGGACCAAGGCCTAGTGCCGCCATCTTGAAAGTGTCATAGTTGGAACGTCATCAGGTGCATTGTTTGAAATTTAGAATTGTTCTTGTCCTTGAAGGCCACTGTAGCTTCTGTTATTATTCGAAAGGGGTGGGGTTACCCAGGGAGTGTTGCATTCTAGAACTTTCTTGATGATGTCATATTACACACTGCACCTTTAAAAGTACATTTATAGACATTTAAAAGTACAAATAAGGGGAATGTTTGTGTGTGTGCTTGTGTGTGTGAGAGTGAGTGAGTGAGTGAGTGAGTAAGTGAGTGAGTGAGTGAGTGAGTGAGTGAGTGACTGACTGACTGACTGACTGACTGACTGACTGACTGACTGACAACTGTAGTAACCAGGAAGTGCCACTAGGGGGCTGGGAGCAGAAGACATCCATCTCTCATTGACTCCAATGTTAAACATGCCGTTTTCACAGCATTATTAAACCTATTTACAGCCTGGGCCACGAAACCATTTTAGTCTGTATGTTTAGGTCATATCTCCATGACAACACTGAGGGGGGTGATTTTTTTTGGCCCACGCTAGTTTTTATTATTTTGGAGGTTAAACTGCATTGGCGCGATCTCTTGAGTGACAGCTCTCTGCCCGTTGTCCCTCACTTTGCCTCGGAGGTATACGTCAGCTATCTCCTTCCCCCTGACGTGAAGCGGAGTAAAAATCTCACAAAATGGCGACGCGCACAAAACAGGATTATTGGATGCCGTGTGAATAACTGAGGTCAGCCCGGATGCTACATCCATATTATTTACTATCTATGGTGTTATCAATAGCTTCATCTTACTCTCAGCAAGGTAAGATTTATATTTAGTGGCAGAATAAATCATTTGAAAAACAAAAACGTTATAAAAACTTACGCTCATGTCTTTGCCCTGCAGTCGCTTGTTCTCCTGCACCATGACGGTCTCCAGGACCTTGTAGTAAAGAATCTCAGCCAACTTCAGACGGTTCTCCGCAAAGTCTGAAACAGAAGGAACGTTAGTTATATACTCTGTGTGTGTGTGTGTGTGTGTGTGTGTGTACTTTTTTTGTGAGTACCAATTTCTAGTTCAATATTTGTTAAGATCTTGTGGCCGGTTTTCACTTTGGGACAGGCCTTTAAAGGGCTGTTTGAGGGTTAACACTAGGTTTTAAGGACAGGCCTTTAAAGGGCTGTTTGAGGGTTAACACTTGTTTTAAGGACAGGCCTTTAAAGGGTTGTTTGAGGGTAAACACTAGGTTTCAAGGTTCAGGTATGAATCAGCTTTAGGTTAGGGTTAGTGTAAGGGTTGGGGTTAGGCATTGTGTTTGATGGTTAGGGTTAGGGTAAAGGGCAATTGGAATAGGAATGCATTATGTCAATGGGTGTCCTCACAAGTATAGTCGTACAAATGTGTGAGTGTGTGTGTGTGTGTGTGTGTGTGTTCTATGTGTGTGTGTTTGGTGTGTGTGTGTGTGTGTGTGTGTGTGTGTGTTGTGCTTATACCTATATGCGACCCTGGCATATCCTCTGAGTCGTTGGTGTAATGCTCCTTGAATGTCTGTCCCAGTGTCTTGACTCGGGCCAGTACGGACTCAGTGGGAACTCTGGAGCAAGACCTACAATAAACACACACACACACACAGACACACACACACACACACACACACACACACACACAGTTACTATGGAGATGGAGACATTTAAAAACACACAATATATATACAGTACAAGTAAAAATTATAGCTTATTAATTTGAACTGTTAGGTGTATCTTTAACTATTGTGTGTGTGTGTTTATCTGTGTGTGTATGTGTGTGTGTGTGTGTGTGTGTGTGTGTTTCTCTGTGTGTGTGTGTGTGTGTTGTGTGTGTGTGTGTGTGTGTGTGTGTTTCTGTGTGTGTGTGTGTGGGGGTTTGTTTCTGCATGTGTTACAGACAGCAACTTGCGCCTGTGAACAGAAGAGAAGAGAGATGTAGAAAAAGCCAAATATACTTGAAACGTTGATCTGACCTGAATATCTGCATGAGGTTGTCGCTAGGCGCGGTCCTCAGCCCGGTAACCATGCTCTGTAACCGGGAGACACTCTGCGTCGCCGAGGAGACGGGCGTGACGAGCAGGTCCTTCTCTTTCAGGTAAACTCGCCCAGTGAGAGGGGTGGAGGGGGCGAGAGAGCCCGACTGAGACAGGGAGAGAGAGAGAGAGAGACATTAAGTTACTATGAGAGAGAGAGAGAGAGAGAGAGAGATAGATAGAGAGATAGAGAGAGATAGGGAGAGAGAGGGACAGAGAAAAAAATAGGACATCTGATTCAAGTATTTGTATGTTTATACCTTATGTACTGTACATGTCAATAAAAGCGGATCCATGTGTGTGTATTTCAGTGTGTGTCTGTCTGTGTGTGTGTGTCTGTCCTGTCTGTCTGTCTGTCTGTCTGTCTGTCTGTCTGTCTGTCTGTCTGTCTGTCTGTCTGTCTGTCTGTCTGTCTGTCTGTCTGTCTGTCTGTACCTTCTCCTGGCTGTGAGCCTGTGTCCTGCTCGCTGTCGGCTCCTGAACCACTTTCCTCGGCGTTCCTATTTCCTCGTCTGCGTCGGCGCCGAGAAACACTCGCTCATCGAAATCCCCGACCGTCAACACGTACTCCTCATACTCCCTGTTTATGGCCTTACTGCACACACACACACACACACACACACACACACACACGCACACACACACACAACCACACACACACACACACACACACACACACACACGTTTGTACCGTTATACTTGTGAGGACATTCATTGACATAATGCATTCCCTTGCCCCTTACCCTAACCCTCAAAACTAAATGCCTAACCCCAACCCTTACACTAACCCTAACATAAACATAATTCATACCTGAACCTTAAAACCTAGTGTTAACCCTCAAACAGCCCTTTAAAGGCCTGTCCTTAAAACCTAGTGTTAACCCTCAAACAGCCCTTTAAAGGCCTGTCCCAAAGTGAGAACAGGCCAAAATGTCCTCGCACATCCTTCAAAAAAGGATTTCGGTTTACTATTTTTTTTCCAATGATATTTTTACACAAATCAAGACATACAAATAAAAGAAAAATATATATATATATATTTAAACAAGACAAAATAAGGATTTGTTCTTACTTGTTATCTATGAAATTCTGCGGGTCCAACAGTTCAGTCAGATGATCCTCGTTTCCTTTGAGGATCTGATCGGAGGGGAAACAAATTAACATTTTTCACATGAGTTTTAGTTTCATGGTCGGAAAATGTCTATAGATTCAATTGATATGAGAGTGTGTGTGTGTGTGTGTGTGTTTGTGAGTGTGTGAGTGAGTGAGTGAGTGTGTGTGTGTGTGTGTGTGTGTGTGTGTGTGTGTGTGTGTGTGTGTGTGTGTGTGTGTGAGTGAGTGAGTGAGTGAGTCTGTCTGTGAAGTCAAACTAAAGAAACTAAAGAAATAATTAATAAACTCACGTCGCAAGCTGGAAAGGAACCGTTCGGCAGTCCGAGTTGCCGCACGGACTATAAAATAGGCGGCACACAACAACTACTGATGAAGTGAAGGAACAAGACGCGACTGGAGCAGCGCTCAGTTCGAAAATATATGATCCCGTGCAAACGAGTCTACAAACGCCAGAGAGGCAGCCGGTAAGACACCGAGCCCATCAGGAGAGACTGTGGACAATTGAGATGAAATGTTTGTGCAGGCGATAGCTGCTAGTGTTAGCCACGGGGCCGAACCGGCAGTGCCGTGGTTAACCCTGTAAATGCCAATGTGCCATGTTTGATTCTCATTCATAGTTAAGTGATGTCATGATTGGTTAAGTTAAGAACATGATTGTTTACTGAGCTTATAAATTACAGATAAATAAGTTAAAATGATTATGATATTGTATTATTATGGTGACATTATTTAAATATAAGTAAAAATATAAAATGTTTAAACATTTGTAATATTAATTTAAGAAAATCCCTCAATAGATTAATAATGATAACAGTGGGATAATTTATGTTGCACTTTGTTTAATTTAAGAGGAAAAAGGCATTAATTGTTAAAAATGTATATTGTAAAAACAACCTTTTTCTTGTTTATTGTTTCACAAGGTTTTTCACCTAACTAGCTACCCAAGCTACCTACTACCCAAACAACCTACCTGAAACCTTGAAATCAGAAAATAAAAGAAGATAAAAAGGAAGAGAAAAAGTGTGGTTATTTGAGTGAAGCCCAGCTACTCTGTGGTAGATTCCAACTCCTTCAAGTGGAGACTGCACAAAAAAGGGAAGAACTTGACAGTGAAAAACCGGCCAATACCATAAAGCTGGTCAGGAAAAAGTACAGGAGCTTAAAGCTGGAACAGCAGGAGCAAAAACCTGGAATCCTGGAAGGAAAAGAAGTGGAGCATAAGGCAACATTAAAGCACCATAAGCAACATTAAAGGCACCATTGGAGAGTTGCACCTACCCCCACCACTTTTCATATTCACAGTTAAAGAACCTTAAAATAAAAGTAAACATGGCTAGTCAAGAAGTTGGGAAATCAGTTGAACAATTGAAACTTGAAAGAACGACAGCCAAAAGAGTGTTTTCACGTCTGGTCAACAGTATAACCCGGTCATATACAGATATGTCTGAAGAAGAACTCAGAGACAGTTTCAGCAAACTCAAGGCAGTAGGAGAGAAAGTCATGGAGGCAAATGATGAGCTGGAAGCTGGCTTTATTGCAGATCTCGAAGCAGAGCTGGAAACGGATGAAGTCATGTTAACTCAGCAGCAAAAAGCCGACCTGGAAAAAACTACAAATGAGTGCCAGGAGAAGCTGAGGGAGGTCAAGAGGTTGATCCAGGAGACTCTTTGGGTCAGTTTTGGAAGTAGTGAAATGTCTATAGCACTACAAGCAGCAGAGGCCGCATGCGAACGCGTCGCTGCTGTGCAACCGAACATTAACCAGGAAGCGTATGAATTCATGCTGGACCAACTTAAAGGGTTGGTAGTGACAGCAAAGGACACGCATGGCCGGTGGAAACAGTGGGCCCCACCAGAGGCTCAGAAGGACCTACAGAGTCATGTGAGAGGGCTCGAACTTCACGTCCCCTTGATGGTCTCCAGAAAGGCTGACTTCATACAAGCAACCATAAAGGAGGATATTGAAAGACAAGTCCAGGTGGGAGCTACATCTAATTATCGCATACCAACCATCAAGTTAAAGCCAACAGCCCTCCCCAAGTTTGGTGGCATCAAACGTGATTTTCACAGGTGGAAAAAGGACTGGGAAGCGCTGCAGAGTCAGGGGGAGCCAACTGGCTCAAAAGAGGTGAAAAAGGTCCAGCTGCTAGACAGCCTGGAGGATAAAATCACACGAGACCTTCGGCTCACGGCTTACAACACGTCTGATGACATCTTCCGTGTGCTAGAGAACCGCTACGGCAACCAAACGTCCATTGCCATAGAAATAGTGGAGGAGATACAGAAGATGCCAGCTGTCAAAAGTCACCAGCCACGGAAAATCGTCGACTTAATTCAAGCTGTGGAAAAAGCACTTCAAGATTTGAGTGACCTAGGAGACACAGGTGCTATTAAAAATCCCCTTGTGACGAAGTCCATTGAAAGTAAACTCCCGGAGACACTCAAGAAGGAGTGGCTTGTGTATGCAGCTGACAGAAGGAATGATGTGACATCAAGAAATCGGTTTGACAGTCTCTTGGCATTCCTCAAAGACCAGGAGAGCATATATGAACAGCTTGAACAACTGAAGGAGGAAGAGCCAAGCAAGAGAGAAACCAAGGTGGAGCCAAGATATGCCAGAACCAAGTCAACCAAATCAAGCAACGACCAAGAAGGGTGTGTGGTCTGCAGTGATGTAAAACACAAGAGGAAGCTCTATTTTTGTGGACAGTTCCGAGCACTGAAACTAGCAGAGAAGAGAGCTGCAGTAAAAAGGTTGGGAGCATGCAAGAGATGTTTGGAGGTTCATGGCGATGGCTCACAGTGCAAACCTGGATTCCTGTGCAGAAACCAGGACTGCAGGGATGCAGATACTCCTGAGCACCACTTCTATCTGTGCCCCAATGCTGAGGCAAAGAAAGGCAGCGAGGGTCAGAAGAGGAGCAGGTTCGGTCCGGAAGGGGATAAAGGCAGGAGGAAGTACACAGAGGAGCAGGAGGATTTCTTCGGGAAACTCTCACCTGAATTGGCAAACCAATGCCGAAATGTGTTTTCCAATACTGCATCCAGAGCTTTCAATACTGTCAAAGACCAACCAAGCCTTTTAGGGGAAAGCGGACTTCAAGAGCTGCCAGTAGGGGAGAACGGGGTAATTTGTCACATGGGTTGGATGTCACATTCGTTATATCTCGCCACCAGAGCGCGCTAGCTCTGAAATGTTGATATAAAAAAGGTCCAGAATTGGGATCAGAGGTCACATACATAGACTTCCTTGGAGGAAGACAGCTGCATTTCAGGTGAGAGGATGTTTTGTGTTTTTCATGTCAAATTCAAAATATTTTGCTTCTCAGTATTTTTCTTCTAGGCTTTTACACAATGGGTTTATAACAAAACACTTGTTACCCTCAGAAAGTATGAAGGGTAAGCTATAGTTTAGATTGTTGTTAGCAAGCTAATTAGTTGTCAGATGGTTGTTGGCCTTGATGCTAGCAAGAAATTCAGGTTGGGGTTGGTCGTCAAATTTTTTGGGGGGTTGGTTGTCACATGTTATCTCAAGGCTGCAGCCAGAAAAGGAACCCAATAACGAAAGAAATTGTCAAGCTGTATCCTCACTGACACCCCAGAGAAGGAAAGAATAGAGCAGGAAAAGGCAGCTAGCAAGCAAAAGAAAAAAGGGCAACAAAATCAAAACAACCCAGTGCATCCCAAACTAGACCAGCTGCCAAGGCTACAGTAAGTTATGTAGGCCTATTTGTCAACTTGACAATGCAATTAAACTTTCAAATTTGGTTCTGCCTCATTGCCTTCTTTTTAAGATTTTTCCCATTAAGATAACATTGTGACAAACAACCCCATAGTGTTTGACAACCGACCCCTTGATGGGGTTGGTTGTCACAATGTGTCAGAGTGTCTTTGATGGTAAATTATTTCTTCATTACGATAAATTGGAAAAAAAGAGAGACACACATTTCAAGCCAACACCTTAAGCTTCAATTTAATGTAGGAATGGCTATTGACAGATGTTTTGGTGATGAGCAATTCTCACTAGAGTAAAAAGTGTGCCTACTTACCCCGTTCTCCCCTACTGATGATGCTTGTTGAGGTCACAGCAAACGCTGGGCAGAAAATTGGAACATTAATCGATTTGGCTTCTGACACCAATTACATAACCCACAAGACTGCAAGCAGGCTAAACCTCAAAAATGAAGAAGTCACACTTGTCGTCCATGGAGTTGGGGGCATGGAGGTTTGTGTAGAGACAAAACGATACCTCCTCAAGATCAGAGTGAAGACACCAAAAGGCACTCTCAGAGCCCACCAATTGGTGTGTTATGGACTTGATAGCATTGCAGAGATACACAAACATGTGGCACCAAAGCAACTCCAGAGATTCTTCCCAGATGTACCGCTGGATGAACTCCGGAGACCTAAAGAAATAAGTCTGCTCATTAGCCACAAAGAAGGTCAACTAGCGCCACAGAGAATCAGAGCTGTTGGAGACCTTGTGCTGTGGGATGGCCCACTGGGGAGAACAGTGGGAGGAACGCACCCTGAACTCTTTGAAGAACTCACCGTGTCAGCCCACATGTCCAAGACACACTTCGCAAGGTCGATGAGAGCAGCGGCTGCAAGATATGAGGAACAGCTCACCAGCATGGTCCCAGAGCGTCCGCTGGCAAAAAATCAAGGCACCATCCAGGTCTGTGAATCAAGCACTTCGGCCACCAACCAAGACTTTCTAAAGTGGTGGAGATGGGACAGCATTGGTGCAGGATGTGAGCCAAAGTGTGGAGGCTGCCGCTGTGGGAACTGTCAGCCGGGTGGCAAAGAAATGACTCTTGCTGAGGAGCGGGAACTCCAAGTGGTGAAGGATGGTCTCACCTACGTCACAGGAGACGCCCACAGCAAAGAACCACACTGGCATGCCAGATATCCATGGGTAGAGGACCCAGACTCCCTGCCGAACAATAAAAGGATTGTGGAGGCCACATTCCTCAGGACGGAAAAGCAACTGGCCAAAGAACCTGAATGGAAAGTCGCCTATTCTGCTCAAGTGCATGACATGATACATCGAAAAGCTGCAACCAAGTTATCCAGAGACACAGTGATCAGCTGGCATGGACCAGTATGGTATGTGAGTCACCTCATTGCTCCAAACCCCCACTCAGTCACAACCCCTGTGAGACTTGTTTGGAACAGTAGTCAAAAGTTCAGAGGTGTGAGCCTGAACAACCTACTGATGAAAGGCCCAGATGTCCTCAACCAGATTCGTGCAGTTCTTCTGAGATTCAGGGGTGGAGTGCATGCTGCTCTGGGGGACATAAAAAAGATGTACAACTCAGTCTGGCTGGAAGAAAAGGAGATGCACCTGCATAGGTTCCTTTGGCGTGACTCAGAGGACGAAGAGCTGGGGGAATATGCAATCACCAGGGTAAACATCGGTGACAAGCCAGCAGGATGCATCGCACAGCTTGCCATGCGTGAAACTGCCAACCTCCCACCTTTCACTCACCTCAAACAGGAACGGCAGGTAATTCAAGAAGACAGCTACGTTGATGACATTCTCACGTCCCACAATGACTTAAACCAGCTGAAAACCATCACAGCGAATGTGCAACAGATTCTGAAAGCTGGAGGGTTCGAGCTCAAACCTTGGGTCTATTCTGAGCAAAGTGGGAGGAAAGAGTGCAGTGACAAGCTGGAAAAGGCTGTGGGGAAAACCATGGTCTTACCAAACCAGATGCGAGATGAAGATAATAAAGCACTCGGCCTGGGATACATGGTAGAAGAGGACAAACTCCATGTCATGGTTGGAATAAACTTCTCAAGGAGGAAGAAAAAGATGAGACTCGGCCAAGACCTTCTGCAGGAGCAGATAAGAGCCCAAACGCCCAACCCCCTGACTCGGCGAGCACTGCTGAGCCAAGTGTCAGGGCTGTATGATCCAGTCGGCCTGGTAACTCCCGTCAAGCAGAAGGGAGCTATCCTGGTACGGAGGGCATTCCAGGAAGCAAAGGGTGGAAGTGCACCTGTGAAGGACTCATGGGATACAGCGCTCTCAGATGCACTCAGGGAGGATGCAATAAAGCTCTTTGAGGAGTACGGCCAACTTGCCAAAGTCAAGTTTACCAGAGCACTGACTCCCCCAAGCTTTACTGATGGTCCCTAGCGATCACATTCTCTGATGGTAGCGAGCATACTTATGGAGCAGTGATGTACCTCCGATGGAGTTCAGACCAGGGCCCGGTCATCCGGCTGGTGGAGTCCAAAGCAAAACTTACTCCATTGGATCAAGGAGGGGATGCTGTCAAAGCAGAAATGTGTGGAGCAGTGTTTGCCTCACGGCTGAAAAAGTACTTTGAACTGCACAGCCGGATCCAGATTCAAAGGTGGTACCATTTTGTTGACAGCCAGACCATCCTTGGTGCAATACAGCGGGAAAGCTATGGCTATCAGACATTCTTTGCAAATAGGATCGGGGAGATTCAAAGCAACACACGGGTCCAGGACTGGTGGTGGATTCCTGGCGCACAAAACATTGCCGACGTTATAACAAGAGGAGCCAGCCATCAAGACCTCGATGAGGACTCAGAGTGGCAAAAAGGTCCCCAGTTTCTAAGCTTGCCAGTGGAGGAGTGGCCAATCACATCAGCCAAAGAACTCGCAGCCACTGCCAGGGAGAACGTCACCAAACTTCAAAAGAAAGCATTTGTTGCCGCTCTGACCAGGGCTCAGGCTAAGAAGCAGCAAGTGGAACACAAACTGAAACAGGAGGCACAAACAGAGCACTGGAGGCCAGCTGCAGGGTCAGCTATCCAAACACTGGTGGATGTCAGGAGATACAGCACTCTGAGCCGTCTGGTAAAGACAGTTGCATGGATCTGGAGAGCGGCAAAACAGTTTGGCAAACAAAGTCAAGCCATGGAGAGTCCAAAGTGGGAGGCAATCTCCTCCACAGGAGTCATCTCTGTAAGGGAACGAGAGGATGCCCTGAGAGACATTTTTCTTGCAGCACAAGAAAACACAACCTTCCCTGGCACCACGTTAGACAGGCTTGTGGTCCACAAAGACAGAGACACTGGGCTACTGGTCTGTGGAGGCAGAGTGCAAAGCTTCAAGGAAGCTCAAGTTAGCATCCCCCTCTTACCCTATGACGCCTGGGTGTCCAAGCTGATAGCTCGAGAGGCCCACAATGAAGGTCATGAGGGAGTCGCTGGAACCCTCCTAAAGATGAGGAGGAAGGCATGGGTCATTAAAGGGAGGAGGATCGCACAAAAAGTTGTTGATGGTTGCATGGTCTGCAGGAAAGCAAAAGCAAAGACGTGTCAACAAATAATGGCTGACTTGCCGCCAGAAAGGACTGAACCTGCTGCACCATTTGAATTCACATCAGTTGACCTCTTTGGCCCTTACCAAGTTAAAGATGACGTCAAGAAAAGAGTGACACTAAAGGTCTGGGGAGTTGTCTTTTGCTGCATGGCAAGCAGAGCCATTCACACTGAGCTGGCAAACACGCTTTCAACTGAAAGCTTCCTAATGGCTTATCAAAGGTTCACAGCAATCAGAGGTCATCCAAGAAAGATGTGGTCGGACCCAGGCACCAATTTTATTGGAGCGAAACCAGTCCTTGAGGAACTCTACAGGGTTTTGGACCTAGACAAAGCAAACCTGGAGGAAATGGCAGCAAGAAATGGAACTGAGTGGCAGTGGAAAATCCATCCAGCCGATTCGCCACACAGGAATGGTGCTGCAGAAGCTGCTGTGCGAATTGTAAAGAGGGCATTCCAGAATCTTGGGAATGAGGCTTCACTAAGCTACAGTGAGTTCCAGACAACTCTTTACATCGCAGCCAACCTGGCAAATGAGCGCCCAATTGACGCAAGAATACAAAGTCGAGAAGACTGCATTCAGTATGTCACCCCCAACACTCTCCTACTAGGCCGGGCCTCTCAAAGTGGGGACTTGAAAACCTTCGACTTTCACAACTACCCGTACAAAAGACTGAGAGCTATGCAGTTGGAGGTGACCAAGTTCTGGAGGAGCTGGAGCCAACTCGCTGGTCCAAACTTATTTGTCCGAAGCAAATGGCATACTGGACAAAGGAATGTTGCCATTGGAGATGTTGTGTGGTTGTGTGACCAAAATGCACTACGGGGGCAGTTCAAGCTGGGCAGAGTCATCAGCACGACTCCAGATGATAAAGGCGTTGTAAGGGATGTCAATGTAAGAGTTTTCCCAAGCTACTGTGTCCCTGTCACGAGAGCTCTGGAAGGCAAGTCAATTCCTGCAATCAGAAGGGAAAAGATCCAAGCCACCGTCCTTCACAGGGACGTCAGGCGGCTCGTTGTCCTATTACCTGCGGAGGAACAGACAGAAAGCTAAAAGCAGCAGGGAAAGGAGAACCAAGTTTGCCTTTGAAGCTGTCGATCTTCACACCGTTTCCAGGCGAAGATCGAGTGGGAGGTGTGAAGTCAAACTAAAGAAACTAAAGAAATAATTAATAAACTCACGTCGCAAGCTGGAAAGGAACCTTTCGGCAGTCCGAGTTGCCGCACGGACTATAAAATAGGCGGCACACAACAACTACTGATGAAGTGAAGGAACAAGACGCGACTGGAGCAGCGCTCAGTTCGAAAATATATGATCCCGTGCAAACGAGTCTACAAACGCCAGAGAGGCAGCCGGTAAGACACCGAGCCCATCAGGAGAGACTGTGGACAATTGAGATGAAATGTTTGTGCAGGCGATAGCTGCTAGTGTTAGCCACGGGGCCGAACCGGCAGTGCCGTGGTTAACCCTGTAAATGCCAATGTGCCATGTTTGATTCTCATTCATAGTTAAGTGATGTCATGATTGGTTAAGTTAAGAACATGATTGTTTACTGAGCTTATAAATTACAGATAAATAAGTTAAAATGATTATGATATTGTATTATTATGGTGACATTATTTAAATATAAGTAAAAATATAAAATGTTTAAACATTTGTAATATTAATTTAAGAAAATCCCTCAATAGATTAATAATGATAACAGTGGGATAATTTATGTTGCACTTTGTTTAATTTAAGAGGAAAAAGGCATTAATTGTTAAAAATGTATATTGTAAAAACAACCTTTTTCTTGTTTATTGTTTCACAAGGTTTTTCACCTAACTAGCTACCCAAGCTACCTACTACCCAAACAACCTACCTGAAACCTTGAAATCAGAAAATAAAAGAAGATAAAAAGGAAGAGAAAAAGTGTGGTTATTTGAGTGAAGCCCAGCTACTCTGTGGTAGATTCCAACTCCTTCAAGTGGAGACTGCACAAAAAAGGGAAGAACTTGACACTGTCTGTCTGTCTGTATGTTAGTGAGTCTGTCTGGCTGTCTGTGAGTGTGTGTATGTATGTGAGTCTGTCTGCGTGTCTGTGAGTGTGTGTCTGTCTGTGAGTGTGTGTGAGTGAGTGAGTGAGTGAGTGTGTCTCTCTGTGTGTCTGTGTGTCTGTCTGTCTGTACCTGTTTCTGGTAGAGTTTCTGTATGTAGGGTTTGAAGTAGTGCTGTTTGATCCCTTTGGCTTCGATCACCAGTCCGTCATGAAGCTCACACAGTCGCTCCAACACACACGGAGGAGGGTCGTCTCCTGATACATGACCGTCAGCCTGGTACAGAGCGGGCAGGCCTACACACACACACACACACACACACACACACACACACACACACACACACACGTTATTTCATCTGCAACACACAATTAAGTTTGTACTTTTTTCCGTGCTACTGTAGAACGATACCGATGCAACATGGCGGCGCACCCTTTAATGTGGGCACGCTGTACAGATGTTGTTAACCTTTTCCTGAAATTGTTGTTTTCAATTTAAAATCATCATAAAATCATTATATATATTTAACCTTACATTCAGTTTGCATTGTATTTGTTGCATATATCCATGTGTAACAGCCTAACGGAAGCAGGATTATGTAGGTGTTGTTCAACAGTAATAATACCGTCACAATTGTACTCATAAATTGCTAGGAGGAGTAAACTCGGAGAGGTGAGAAAGAGCTAGGTGTCAAGGGTCATTATCAGGCTAGTCCCTCCTTGTGTCTCTGTTCACTCACTATATACTCTAAAAAAATGTTTTAGGAAGATACCTCAAGGCGCTGGAAGTAAACACACTGATTGGGTGCATATATTTAGTCCTTACAGTCACAGACACACACACAAACACACACACACACACACACACACACACACCTCTGAATGTCGGGTTGATGAGGTCCTTCCGGTTGTTGCAGAGCAAAGCGTTTCCAAACACCAGGTCCAGACAGCACAGCAGCAGGTGGTACGAATTCACCAGGTCATCTCCGATCATACGGAAGTTACCTTTACACACACACACACACCACACACACACACACACACACACACACACACACACACACGCACACACACACACACACACACACAGATAATAACACAATTTAACACAAGTCAAGGCATGTTTATATATATAGCACAGTTCAGACACAAGGCCATTCAAAGTGCTTTACAGGGTAATAACATACATCAAGATTAGACATTAGAAATTGCATTTGAGGGATAATAAAAAGAACAAATACAGGCAAACAGATTGCTAGAAACATTTTATTTCTCGTGCACTAATCGCGGTTTGAAGACACAGATGAATCGATGCGATCAGATTAGTGATTCTGGGTTTGTAAGTAAGTAAGTAAGTAAGTAAGTAAAGTTTATTTATATAGCGCCTCTCACAGACCAGGGTCACAAAGCGCTTCACATTAAAAACACAATAAAATACAATAAAACGACACATATACAGAGTCTGTTACAAAGAAGAGTTTCCTAAGAACGCACAATATAATACTATACAATATAATACAGAGTACATAGACATGGATCTAGAAGGCCTGTCTGAACAAGTGCGTCTTAAGCTGACTCTTAAAAATATCCACAGAGTCCAGAATGCGCAGGGACTGGGGCAGGTTTGTGTGTTTGTACCTTTAGTGTAGACAAACAGCGTCCAGCAGAACTTGAACACATCACTGATGTGACACGGCAGCCGTCTGAGGAAACAAAGGAGAGGATACACACAATCGGTTAGACTGGGCTGGGTGTCACTGTGTGTGTGTGTGTGTGTGTGTGTGTGTGTGTGTGTGTGTGTGTGTGTGTGTTTTACCATACTTGACAAATTACAGAAACAATTACTTTATGTGACCAGGATTCTTACACATTTCAAAGTTCCAACATTTCCAGACTTCTCTGTGGATTTCAGTCCATATTTGACATCTAAGTGTGGTCATAGAATTAAAACCAGATTGACGCGTTTTTATCATAATGCGTACAAACTTGTTTGTCAGAATGCATGTATAAATGAGTGTGTATAATGTGTGTATAAACGTGTGTGTGTGTGTATAAATGCGTGTATAAACATGTGTGTGTGTGTGTGTGTGTGTGTGTGTGTGTGTGTGTGTGTGTGTATAATGCTTGTATAAACGTGTATAAACATGTGTGTGTGTGTGTCAGTATAATGTGTGTATAAACGTGTGTGTGTGTATAAATGCGTGTATAAACATGTGTGTGTGTGTGTATGTGTGTGTATAATGTTTGTATAAACGTGTATAAACATATGTGTGTGTGTGTATACTGCTTGTACAAACATGTGTGTGTGTGTGTGTGTGTCCTGCCTGTGTTTGCGGCTGCGTGGTTGCCGTGGCGGCTCGGCTCCCTGAGGGTTCTGGAACATGTCCATGAAGATGGGCTCAAACTTCCTGAAGATCACCGTGGAAACCTCAAAGTTCCGCTCCAGACGTTCCATCCTGAGTCTGAAGTCACGTGACAGGTTGGACATGTCGGCCCACTTCCTCATCTTGGAGAAGAACTGGATCAGACTGGGGGAGATAGAGGAGAGGCAGACATTTTGATTTGAAATTTTTATTTATTTTTTTGGCATTTTTATGCTTCATTAGACAGTGTGGAGAGACAGAGATGAAATGGGGCAGAGAGGGGAATGACATGCAGAGAACGACCCGGGCTGGATTATAACCCGGGTCTGCTGTGAAGAGGACTGAGACTCTATGGGGGGGGGGGGTCTAACCATTGAATTTTTATTGATGACTGATGAACGATTATTTCTAAATTAAAACGAAAACACACAGAGAACTGGCACATATTCCTCTGACCCGCATATACCCCCCCCCCCCCCCCCATGTAGGAATTATACTTTAAAACTCTTTGAAAAAAAATAAGAAATCATATGAAATGAAAAATGACAATTGGTGAAATCTTGCAGGAAACTTCCAAGTCATTTACTATTTTGATATCACCAACCACCTACCTGAAAGGAATATATGTAACAATGTGATATGACATTATAATGGGGCGACAGTGGCTCAGGTGGTGGAGCGGGTTGGCTGATGATCAAAGGGTTGGAGGTTCGATTCCCGCCCTGCCACTTGTGTCATGGTTGTTGTGTCCTTGGGCAAGACACTTCACTCACCTTGCCTCGTGTGAATGTCGATAGTTAGCCTGCTGCTATCGGTGTATGAATGTGTGTGAATGGTAACGTGGGAAAGGAAAACAGGTCTCCCTTGAAAAAGAGTCTCCGGTCTCAATGGGATTTACCTGTATAAATAAAGGTTAAAAAATAAATAAAAAAATCATTGTGAGGTACAGAGAGAGGAGTGGAGAGTCGCTGACCTGAGTTTGGATGTGCGTAGGATCCGTGTGAGAGAGACACAGTTTCCCTCCATCAGTCCTTTGCCCACGGTGGGAGTAGAACCTTTCCTACAGGCCGCGTACAGAGAGCAGGCCAACCAGTGCACCACCTCGCCCTGCACACACACACACACACACACACACACACACACACACACACACACACACACACACAAGAAATATGGAAATAAACAATATTAGAATGAAGAATGGATGTTATAAGGAAACTACAAGTCAAAGCCAGGCACTAAATTGAGACAGGATTAGGAGGAAGCCCACACACATTTATTCATGAATTATAACACACACACACACACACACACACACACACACACACACACACACACACACACACACACACACACACACACACACAACACATACACACTTATTCATGAATTATAACACACACACATTCAGTTAAAGATGCAATATAACACACACACACACACACACACACACACACACACATTTATACACACAATATATACACACACGACACAGCAATACAAAGCATCATTGTCTGTGTGTGTCCTTGTGTACTTATGTTCATGTGTTATCTAAACATTGTTTGTCCATGTGTAGTAGAGATGATAGGTATCAGGTATAGTTTCTATTGTATTATGTATTTATTTCTATTTAATTTTTTTCATTTAACCTTATTTATACTCGAGAGATCCTTATTACAATGACGTCGAAACAACACAACATGTACAATGCAAATACAGGACATGCTGATAAATTGAATTATTTATTTATTTGTTATTTCTGTGTTTATTTCTGTCCTTGGCCTGCTGTATCACACATATTCCCCCCACTCTCTCTCTTTCCCCCTTTCTCTCTCTCTCTCTCTCTCTCTCTCTCTCTCTCTCTCTCTCTCTCTCTCTTTCTTTCCCCCCTTTCTCTCTCTCGGGATTATCTTGTTTTAACCATACGTCACTTCTCACGCCTTCCATTTAAACTTTTAAACTGCGGCGCTTTCTCAGCTAACGGACATGTAATGACGTGTTGTGTCTGTTTACTCATCTCACTGCGAGACACGTTATCTACCATCTACTATTTACCCAATGATTACATCAATGTCACACTATCGACCGAGCTTTTAACGTGACTTTACGGCCACTTTCTCGTGACTCTGAATGGTTAAAAAGGCACTTAATTCAAAGGCAACTCAATGTATTCACGTTGCTAACAGCTGTGTTCGGTTCTTTGTCATTGTAATAGCCTAATAAGATATAACTTTTAACCTAATTTAACAGTCATAACATTCCGTTAGTCCGAGTGTTGGGCTGAATATAAAGCCCTTTTTCTTTTTTTTTTACAACTGAAACCAATATCTGATATTTTCAGTTTCATAGAAAACAATGCCGACAACATTGTGTGTGTGTGTGTGTGTGTTAGTATGTATTCGTTATAGGGGATTTACTACCTCCAGTGTGTGTCTGTGTGTTGATGTGTGCGTGTGGTGTGTATTAGTTAGTTATAGCGTATTTATAACCCCCTAGTTTGTCTCTGTGTGTTTGTAAATTAGTTATATGACATTATTTACCTCCAGTGTGTACGTATTCCACATGGCAGTGAAATTGTCCATTGCCTCGGCGGCTGTCTCTTCGTCCATGTTTAGTTCTTGACATAACGTCTCTAAACTCCTCCGTACAGAGCTCTCCTCCATCCTGCCCGACTCAGAATCGGACGACTCTTCGCCCCGCATTCGTACAACCGTTAAAAACTCACTCAATATACCTTTAAAATCCCTCCTTGAGTTAAAAACACAAAAACAATAACATTACACGACCATACGGCAGACCGACTTCCGCTAACATGCCCCCACAATGCAGTGCGTTGGCGCGAAAACTCTGCGGAGGCGACCAATCAGAGAGCGAGGTGGAGCGTCGGTTACGTTGCCCAACCCCCTCCTAGTCATCAGCCTCGTTCGACTTGGAGCCGTCTTGCTCTGTGCAACTATGACGCACGTCTTGCTGAGCGCACAACAAAAATGCTGCAAAAATGCTGTGCGCTCAGCAAGCCGAGCGTCATAATTGCGCAGGTCTTATGGCGCGTGTCCACCTGCGTCAAGTCATATTTTGTTCTGACGCGACGCGGTGACGTATTCGCCGCTTGGGGGCGGGGGTTTGTGGGCTGGACATTATACGGAAGCAATGTCTTTCGTTGAGCCAATTCTGTGCAAAGATTGGTAAGTAGTAAAACGAACAAGACAAAGGGAACGCACATTTGCATTGGAGTCCTCATTAAAAACTTGTCTCATCATATTCATTTATGCTTAAAACATTTCATCCGCACTTACCATCTCTTCCAACAATTCTTGCCACCTCCCTCCAAGCATCACTCTTGAATTGAGAATTCCTGTAGACATCCAGACTCGAATCAAAAATGACAGAAAAATTGGACACGGCAACTATTAATTTTTCTTCCATTTTTTTGACAGCGGTGACAGCGGGAAAATGTATCTCTAGATATGAAACCATAGCAACGGCAATAAACAATTTCTCGCCGCAGAGTTTCCATTGGCTGCCGCCCCACTTTTTGACGTTCTCATTTGCATAAAGTATCCAGCGAAATACTTTTTCGCCGCGCCGCTGTCGACCATTCGCCGCGACGTGCCCCATAATGCCTTGCGGTGGCGTTTCTGCCGTCTGACGTAGTTCCATAGGAAATGAATGGGCTTTGCCGTCGCGTCAGATAACTTGACGCAGGTGGACACGCGGCTTTAGCAAGACGGCGACATTTCAAACGAGGCTAATCTCTACTGCTCTCCTATTTTAATATATTTTTGTCTATTTTTATAACCTTTATTTTTATTTTTATAATATATAATTTAAGTTATGATGTTATTATTAGTGCCTTGTATGTCATGAAAGGTGTAATTGTCCATTTATGCCAACGATTTTGTAAAAAAAAAAAAAAAAAAAATCTTCCACTCCTGCCCTCGTGCTACTTTCAGCCTCAAGCCCAGCCCAGGCAACCGCAACTACGCAACCGCTGTCTCTTCACTTTGCAACCTGAAGACGTTGACAACTGAAAGTCTTTATTTAGAATTTAAATAAAAAAGCGATGTTTTGATTATTTTATTGATTGATTTGACTCACTTTTGTTTGTTTTACTGGTTGATTTTGTCATTCTTAAGTGCTGTATTAAATCCAATGCTGTAGGCCCTATATTCTCGACATGATCAATGTAGGCTAAATGAGTGCTTGATCTATCGAGATAAAATAGCCTAGTAGTTTGAATTCATATTTTTTTTATAAATAATAAATATTAACCTGAATACTGTCGCTGTTGTAATTAAATAATGCTTGATGATCACAACAGCAGTAGCTAGTGTTGACCCACTTATCCTGTTTATTTAAATTATAATTTTTTTTATTGCAAAACAATTGTTTAGCCAAAGTTCCATTTATATAATAGCCTAAGCCTACTGATAGTAACACAATAATACAAGAAAATAGAACAGTGTGTAACGCATCAATGTAGCTTACCCACTGGTCCTCTGTATTGAAATGCAAAATATAACCACCAGGGCGCAGTGCTGAGCCATAACTGAGATCCCTTCGCTGACATTGTGAAATTATTTAGGACTTTAGCATCACAGTGCGGGTGCAAACTACTTTGAATTCAAATTACTCGCAAATTTTGGTATTTTTTATTGAATTATGATGTTTTTTTTATTTGGTTTGGAGATTTAAATGATCCTTCCTTGCTTGAGTAGGCTATACATTTAAAAAATATCAAAAATATATCCTTTTGTACATTTAATTAAAAAAACGCATTATTTAAGCTTTTTTTTTTATCTTTTCGATTTTGTGTCAGTGATTCTAGAGAAAACTTAAAAGGTGATTTTGACAACAAGAGATCTCCAGAATAGCTGACTACACCTTTAAATGATAGATGAGCTAGTGCTACATGCCCTGCGTTCCAAATCACATACTTTTTCATTTTACTACTACATACTAAAGTACAGTACAACTGAGTAGAGCGGGTCGACTGATGATTAAAGGGTTGGAGGTTCAATCCCCGCCCTGCCACCTGTGTCATGGTCGTTGTGTCCTTGGGCATGACACTTCACCCACCTTGCCTCGTGTGAATGTTGATAGTTAGCTGCTGCTATCGGTGTATGAATGTGTGTGTGAATGGTAACGTGGGAAAGGAAAACAGGTCTCCCTTGTAAAAGAGTCTTTGGTCTCAATGGGATTTACCTGTATAAATAAAGGTTAAAAAAACAAAGAAAATTAAAAACAGAAGAGTGTTAGGGCCACGGGAGAGAAAAAAAATCACATAAGGAATATTTGTTTTTTCATATGTTGAGAAATGTCAAGAATAAATAAGAACACTCCAAAACACAGAACACTGCTATTGGAGTTAGTGGCATTTATGTTTTTTCAGCATACTACAATTGACTAGCATGTATTGGGACACCCTAAATCTTTTTCTGGCATACTAAATAGTAGGGAAGTGTGGGGACTGGAACGCAGGGACATTGCTCCCTCAAATTGCTCCTTTTCCTGGAATGCTGCAGAGCTTGATAACCACTCCCTGTCTTCAAACACAGCCAGCTCCACTCTGTACATATATGTCCTTGTTCCCTGCCCTTTAGAACACACACACACACACACACACACACACACACACACACACACACACACACACACACACACACACACGCACACACACACACACACACACACACACCAGTTGTAGTTATGAGGAAATGAAACTCAGACAGTCGCTGACACAGAGGAGAAATGGCGCAGCTAGCAGTTAATCTGGAAACTTTCTCTTGTTCCATCTGTCTGGATCCTCTGAATGACCCGGCGACTGTTCCCTGTGGACACAGCTACTGCAGGCACTGTATTAACACACACTGGGATCAAGAGGAGCGCAATGGGTTAGTACAGCTTTTTTTTTTTTTTTTTTTAAGATGTTTTTTGGGCATTTTTATGCTTTATTGACAGTGCAGAGAGACAGAGTTGAAATGGGGCAGAGAGGGGAGTGACATGCAGAGAACGACCGCGGGCGGGAATCGAACCCGGGTCTGCTGCTGGGCCCGGCCCGGGAGGGGGACGCCTTACCAACTGAGCTAAAGGCGCCCCCCTAGTACAGCTCTTTAACAATGTCGTACATAGTCGAGTATGTGAACAAATACGTTAATGACGTCTCTAACAAAAGTAAACACTTGGTTGAACAACAAGTATGTTTTAGGATGTAGGTTCTTGGCTCTACCTGCTTTAACTCGCTTTGGATAAATGCATCTGCTAAACGACATGTAACTTCAAAACTCATTTCAAATCTTGAAAACACAATACTTGACTTAAGAGAAGAGTTATGTTTTGGTTAATATACGTGTTAAATCTCTCTATATTATTTTATTTTTTTAAAGATATTTTTTTGGCATTTTTATGCTTTATTGATAGTGTAGAGACAGAGTTGAAATGGGGCAGAGAGGGGAGTGACATGCAGAGAACGACCGTGGGCTGGAATCGAACCCGGGTCCGCTGCTGGCCGAGGCCCATGGGGGGGACGCCCTAACTGAGCTAATGGCCCCCCAAATCTCTCTATATTCAATGTAGCAATCACTTATACAGTATGAGCAGTTCATAACACAGGTCTGCAGTCATTCGGCTTTGTAGTAATTGCCAGATAAAGGTTTGTGAAAGATGACTCACTGCTCTCCATTGTGGCACTATCTGATTAAGACGGCTGAGTGTTCATGTGGTGGTGACGTAGGGACGAGGGAGGGGACTGATAACTGCTGTGTGTGTGTGTGTGTGTGTGTGTGTGTGTGTGTGTGTGTGTGTGTGTGTGTGTGTGTGTGTGTGTGTGTGTGTGTGTGTGTGTGTGTGTGTGATAACTGCAGTCACTGACAGGAAGTTAGTAAAAGGACAACATCACTTAGTGAACCTTTAACAAGTATTTTCCAATCTTTTCAGACGCTGTTCGAACCCTGATGAGAAGACAATCTACAGCTGCCCTCAGTGTAGGCAGACCTTCAGCCCGAGGCCTGTGCTGGTGAAAAACACCATGTTAGCAGATTTAGTTGAGGAACTGAAGAAGACTGGACTCCAAGCTGCTCCTGCAGCAGAACGCACTGAGAGGCAGAAAGAGCTGGAGGGGAGTCGACTAAACATCCAGCAGAGAATCACAGACGTAGAGAAAGATGTGAAGGTTCTCCAACAGGAGGTGCAGGCTATCAATGGCTCTGCTGATAAAGCAGTGGAGCACAGTGAGAAGACCTTCGCCGAGCTGATGCGTCTCATCCAGAAAAGAGGCTCTGATGTGAAGCAGCAGCTCAGAAACCAACAGGAAACTGAAGTGAGTCGAGTCAGAGATCTTCAGGAGAAGCTGGAGCAGGAGATCGCTGAGCTGAAGACGCTGGCACAACACGGTAGGAAATTCATTATCAGGGGCTTTCTGTGTCCCTATATGAAATATGTTTCGGGTAGGGCTAAATTAACGTGCTAATTTGGATGAATTAATCACAGAAAAAATAACGCGTTAAGAAAAATATACGCAGATTATTCGCTCATCTATTGTGCCCTTTGACCTGGTCGCGAAGATAGCGCAGCTGCACCTGTAGCTTGAGGACACGGCCTGCAAAGAGTAAATAAAGAAGCAGGGGAAAGGGGCCTAGGGTTCTATGGATGTTTTATGTACAATGCTTCGGGCAAAAAAGCTTGAAGGAAGGAAGACATTTTATGTTATTCTCCGCTGTGTTTTATAGATTACACTTTTCCTCAGGGTTCTCCAAATCAAATTTAAGACTTTTAAAGACCATTTTAATATCACCTTAAATTAAATGTATGCCATCTGCACTCCCATACAAGTGTAAAGAATATAATGGATGATCAGTATAGATTTGAGCAGTGTGTGAAGGAAAGTACTACGCCTATCTGCTAATTTTTCAGCTTTGCAAATTCATTTAAATAGCCTAGCGTTAATTGTTTCGTCAAATGAATTTCAAGGGCAATTTCAGATGTTTTGCTAATGTACTTCCATCTGTCTCTCACACACAGACGATCACAACCAGTTTCTACACGACTACCGCTCACTGTCAGCACTCAGTGAATCTACACACTCATCATCCAGCATCAACATCCGTCCTCTGAGATACTTTGAGGACGTGACAGCGGCTGTGTCAGAAGCCAGAGAGAAACTACAGGACGTCCTGAGAGAGACAGGGACAAACATCTCACTGACAGAGACTCAAGTGGATGTTTTACTGCCTCAACCAGAGCCCAAGACCAGAGCTGACTTCTTAAGATATTCACGTGAAATCACACTGGATCCAAACACAGCACACACAGAGCTGTTATTATCTGAGGGGAACAGGAAAGCAACAAGAATGAGAGAAGATCAGTGTTATTCTAGTCACCCAGACAGATTCACTACTCAGCAACAGGTCCTGAGTAAAGAGAGTCTGACTGGACGTTGTTACTTTGAGGTGGAGTGGAGCGGGGGAGCAGTTCGTGTAGCAGTCGCATACAAGAACATCAGCAGAGCACATGGATTTGGAAACTATGACGAATCTTGGGCATTACAATGTGCCAGAAACATTTCTAAGTTTTGTTACAACAGAGTCCGCACTCCCGTCTCAGCTCCTCAGTCCTTCAGAATAGGAGTGTACCTGGATCACAGTGCAGGTGTTCTGTCCTTCTACAGCGTCTCTGAAACCATGACTCTCCTCCACAGAGAACAGACCACTTTCACTCAGCCGCTACACGCTGGAGTTTGGCTCTACTGGATTGAAGGAGACACTGCTGAGTTTATCAAAGTGAAATAGCCAGAACAGAAATCATCGAAGGGTCAGTGTAAACCCAAATCCACAAAATCCTTCTAACTATGTATTGTGTGGAGTTAGTTTCATGATAGTAAAGCATCTGAAAATAGTTATAGGCATATTTTATCAATCCAGATAAAAGATATCGTCATTTAAATTTGATAACTTTATTTTGGTCTAGATGAGGTTATGGGCTATGCTCTGGTTATTATGACACAATAAGAATTTTAAACCAATCCTGGCAGTTCTCTCCCTGAACATTCGCTGTTGCTGTTGTAAAAAAAATAAAGCTTAATGATCACAGATTTGAATATCATGTAAAAATTTATTTATTTCAGTAGCCTAATTCAACTTAAAAGGTGAAACGAATATATTACACGGACTCATTACATGCAAAGTGAGATATTTCAAGCCTTTATTTGTTATAATTATGATTATTATGGCTTACAGCTTATGAAAACCCCAAATTCAAAATCTCAGAAAATTTGAATATTACATGAAATCAATAAAAAAAAGGGATTTTAAATACAGAAATGGCGGCCCTCTATAAAGTATAATCATCCATATGTACTCAGTACTTGGTTTGGGCTCCTTTTGCATGAATTCTTGCCTCAATTCCAATTCATTTTCCATGATATTCTAATAATATGAGTTTCACCTGTATTAGTAGTGTTGTCCCACTTGGTCCTGTGTATTGAAGTGCAAAGAGTCAATATAACCACCAGGGCGCAGTGCTGAGCTAAAACTGAGATCCTTCACTGACATCGAGGAATGATTTTGGACTTTTAGCATCACAGTGCGGTTTTGAACTACAGTGGTGGAGAGAGGGTTGAATTCAAATTACTCGCACATTTAAGTTTTTTATTTAATTGTAATGTTTATTATTTTTGGTTTGGAGATTTAAAGTCTCCTTCTTTGCTTCTGTAGCTATATTTTTTTTTTTTTTTTTTTTTTTTTGGCAATTTTTTTTAAATAGCATTTGAGAGTGGGTTAAATTAAAATTACTCGCACATTTAAGTTTTTTATTGAATTATGATTTAATTTAATTTTAATTTTTTGGGATTTTTACATTCTCCTTATTAGCTCCAGGTAGAGTTGATTTTTTTTCTTCTTTTATTGGCTATTTTTTTTAAATTGCATTTGATTTAGGCTATACATTTGATATTTTTGTCAAGACTATATCTATCAATTTAGATTATTGGATTGTTTTATAGTTAAAACACTGCATTTAAATTGAAAAGCCTATCGAATCATTTTCATGTTTGTATTTTTGAAATAAATATGTGTTAGCTCAGCAGTTTGTTTAGTTTGTTTTGTAAGTGCTTTGAACAAAATAAAAAAAAAAAAACTCAAGAGACTTTTTGTTCAATATAACTTTATTTGTGACAGCAGAAAAGGACAAAATCAACAGATATAAAGGACTAGTTCATCTGGTAACAGCATCGAGAAAATGTAGGAATTTTAGCATTTGAAACTAAATAGGCTACACAAAAAAACAATGCACACTTCTTCAACAGGACATCCCCCAACATTATCTTCAAGACTACAACACATTCCTATTATATTTCTTATGATATCACACAGATTAAATGAACCTTTAAAATAATACAACAATTGAGTAGGCCTACAGAGTTTGTTAAAGCCAAAAATCGTTTAAAGGTGCTACGAGGAACTTTTAAATATTTCTGAAACAGTCTAATTTTTCCTCTGATGATCAAACTAAATGTAACAGCAAACGAGACCATCAGTGCGAAATATGCTATTTCTATTTTTATTAATGCCTTTGTCATGGGTATACGCTCACCCAGGAACAACAGCTGGCGTAGTAAAAACACTACCGCTTTTGTCCAAAGAGAGTGCTAGATTTAACACAAACTGAAAGTTCCTCAGAGCACCTTTTAAATAACCAACAATAATCAAATTAAAATCTTTATATAGTGTAAATTATATTAGAAACAAGACATTAAATGCGATATATATCCACTTAATTTCCCAGGTTTAGATGATTTAATTTTTCTATTATTCTACTGTAAAGTTAGTCAAGTTAGTAATCACACACCCCACATGAACCCTCACACAATCAGTGTTAAAATAAAACTGACCTTAGTGTGTGTGTGTGTGGGTGTGTGTGTGTGCGTGCATGCAGCAGCCACATGTTTATTGTGTGTAAATGATTGTGCATCAATCGAGGAAGTATTTTAGATCCTAAAAGTACCAATACTAGACTGTTAAAATACACATCAGCTCTAAGTCAAATTTCTGCATAGAAAATGTGACATATTTAAGTATAATGAGTAAAATACGATTACAATATTGAATCAGAATATGTTCTACGATTCTATATTCTATCACTAGATTATTTATCCTCCTTAATTTAAAAGCAGGATTATACTGTTGGAGTTGGTTGAGCCCATATTGAACTATTTAGTATTAGACTGATACTAGGGATTCTGTGTTTGTGTGCGTGTGTGTGTGTGTGTGTGTGTGTGTGCGCGTGTGTGCGTTCATGTGTGTGTTTGTGTGTGTGTGTGTGTGTCTATGTGTGTGTGTGTGTATGTTTGTGTGTGTGTGTGTTAGTTAGTTAGTGTGCTTGTTGCGTGTGTTCGTGCCTATGTCTATGTTTCGTCTGTGTGTGTGTGTGTGTGTGTGTGTGTGTGTGTGTGTGTGTGTGTGTGTGTGTGTTTTAGTGAATGCTGTATCTGGAGTTGTCTCTGGTCTCAGTTGTTTTGATCAGCAGCTTTGGAGCCGGAGAGCTGCTGTTGCTGTGGTAACCATTAGAACTTTTAGTACCTGCAAGGAGAGACAGACAGACAGACAGACAGACAGACAGACAGACAGACAGACAGACAGACAGACAGACAGACAGACAGACAGACACACACACACACACAACACACACACACACACACACACACACACACACACACACACACACACACACACACACACACACACACACACACACACACACACACACACACACACACACACACACACACACGCAGGCAGAGAGTGTGTCAGGGAAGAATTGAGTTGAAGTTGAGTATTTGAAAATATATTGTTTTTTCAAGCACTGGTTAATATTTTTTGATTTGTCAAAATGTGTGATGTGTCGTCCTGACTTACTGTAGCTGGAGACAGACTGGATGTTGAGGATGGACTGATGACCCAGTCTGCAGGAGGAGAGACATGAGAGAGTTAGAGACAGATAAAAAGAAATTAAAAAAATTGTTTTCAGTATTACAAAGGGCAAAGTTGCTCATTTGTTACAGACAGGTCATAGGAAAATAATAAATAATAATCAATAATATAGGTCACATATATCAAAACAACAATAAAAGAAATATATAAAAAAATAATCCCTCCCGAGATGGATGTTTGTTTTATTAATGGAGACACACTGAGAGATTTTCTTCAATTTTGGCCAAAACTCAGACTTTGATTAGAGGATAAACTGATTACGTATTGGAGGTCAAAGGTTACTTTTACTTTGTATATGTTTTATAACACTTATATTTACATAACACTTGGATTCTAACCCGGGTCTGCTGTGAAGAGGACTGAGACTCTAGGGGGGCAATCTAACCACTACACCACGAAAATATTTATGTATTCAACACTTATTTAGTATCCTTCGTTTTTGTTTAACAGTGTTTTGTCTCTCTGCTCTGACCTGTCTTCCTCTCCCTCCAGCAGCTTCCTGTAGGTGGCGATCTCAATGTCCAGAGCCAGTTTCAGGTTCATCAGGTCCTGAGGGCAGAGAAGAAGAAAAGGAACTTTAGATCAACAAATAGAACTTTGGCTGTGTTCTAAAAGCCCTACTAACGTCATCTCTCCTACATACTCAACATGTATATACTACATACTGAAAGTCCTACTAACATCCTCCGTCCTACATACTCAACATGTATGTACTACATACTGTCTACTTAACCATCCATTGTGTATGCGAGGTTCGTCGGGCCGTTTACACTGAAGTATACAGAAGCAATAAAGAATTTAAAAAAAAACTTCCGTATCGTTTGAAAAGATGCAATGCATTGTGGGGCGGTTGAGTAGGAAAAGTAACCTGTCGATCCATACGCAAAAAATCTTCCCGGAAGTAAGTTCTTATCCGGGCATTTCTCGTCTACACAAACTCGCATACACAACCACAACATTCTCAAATTGACTTAGTATGAATAGGACGTTAGTATGACTCTTCCAACACAGCATGTGTGTGTGTGTGTGTGTGTGTGTGTGTGTGTGTGTGTGTGTGTGTCTGTCTGTCTGTCTGTCTGCCTGTCTGTCTCTCTGCCTGTCCCCCCCCCCCCCCTCCCCCTCTGACCTGGTATTCTCTGAGCTGTCGGGCCATGTCCTGTTTGGCTCTCTGCAGTGCGTCGTCCAGGTCTCTGGTTCGGGCTTTGGCTTCTTTCACAGCCAGTTCCCCTCTCTCCTCTGACTCTGCCAGCTGGTTCTCTAGGTTACCACGCTGTTAGGGGGGCAAGAAATCATTAATACAACATAGGACAAGAGTACCTACAACCTCAAAATAAGAAAACCAGGAGTTTACGTATAATTTTGCGAGTTTTTGGGACTTTTTATCGTTTTTTTACAACTTTTTTGCAAAAAAAATTCGCAACTTTTTTACAAATTATTTTGCGATTTTTTGATATTTTTTTTCAACTATTACCAACTTTTTTCCAACTTTTTTTGCACCAAAAAGTGTTTTATTACTGAGCATTGTCCCTGCTCAAGATACCTGAAAAAAAAAAAAAAAGAATCCTCAATTATTTATTTATTTATTTCTATCCCTTTCTTTCACGGCCAGTCCCCCTCTCTCCTCTGACTCTGCCAGCTGGTTCTCTAGGTTACCACGCTACAGAGGGGAGCAATAAATCATTAATACAACATAGGACAATGGTACCTACCACATCAAAATAAGAATACCAGGAGTTTATGTATAATTTTGCGAGTTTTTGGGACTTTTTATCGGTTTTTTACAACTTACAACTTACTTTACAAATTATTTTGCGATTTTTAGATTTTTTTTCCAACTATTTCCAACTTTGTTTCCAACTTTTTTTTCGCCAAAAAGTGGTTTATTACTGAGTATACTTGTGTAGCCTAGTAACATGTTAACACACACAACCACACACACACACACACACACACACACACACACAACACACACACACACACACACACACACACACACACACACACACACACACACACACACACACACACACACACACACACACACACACACACACACACACACACACACACGTTGTCGGTGGTTACCTGGGCTTTGACAGCCTCTATCTCGCTCTGCAGACGTGAGATGAGACGGTTGATTTCGGCCACTTCTCCTTTCACCACACGCAGCTCGTCTCCAAACTGAGACGCCTGGGAGGACATCTGGTCAAACTACGGACACAGAGGCAACATGTTTATGAGCTTTAAACCTGCAGTGTGTAATATGACATCATCAAGAAAGTTCTACAAAGTTCTAGAATGCAACGCTCCCTGGGTAACCCCAACCCTTTAGAACAATAACAGAAGCTACAGTGGCCTTCAAGGACAAGAACAATTCTAAATTTTAAACAATGCACCTGATGACATTCCAACTATGACACGTTCAAGATGGCGGCACTAGGCCTTGGTCCAAAATGTGCAGAAATATGGACATATATGAGACCCTTTCTAAGGGTAAAATAAATAATTCAAAACGTTTTTTTCAGCTATTATGCACTGAATTAAATGTACTTATGGATATTATAATTACTTTCTACAAAATCTGCTAGGAAATAAAACCCAAAATTCTACACACTGCAGGTTTAAGACATCTGGTCAAACTACGGACACAGAGGCAACATGTTTTTAAGGTGCGTTCATTAATTTGAATATAATATGAAGTGTATACTTCTTCCTGCTCCTTTTCAGGAATATCACATCAATACAGATCATTTGTTTTCTCTTTTTCTTTTTGTGAAGTCATTTAAACATACATTTTGTTTATTGTATTTTTATGCTTTTCATTTAGTTTTGTACTGTTTTTGATATGTCTGAAAAAAAATTAAAAAT
>CM047518.1:26492103-26542103 GCA_026122265.1 Ammodytes dubius
CGCGGTGGGGTGTATCCATCGTCAATTATACTCCTCACACACACACGTGCGCACGCGCACACACACACGCACACGCACACACACACACACGCACACTCCCTCGCACGCACGAATGCACGCACAACACACGCACACTCGCTCGCACGCACGAATGCACACACACACACACACACACTCACTCACTCACTCACTCACTCACTCACTCACTCACTCACTCACTCACTCACTCACTCACTCACTCACTCACTCACTCACTCACTCACTCACTCACACACACCACACACACACACACACACACACACACACACACACACACACACACACACACACCACACACACACCTCCTCCCCCCCCCCCACACACACACTCCCACCCCACACACACACTCGGACACAAAGCCTGCGTTCAGTCCAGGGAAGAATAATCTCCCTGTGTGTCTGACCCAAGTCATCAGGTTACAACACAATTTCAATGGGAAGGAAATGGGCCGATAAGCTTGAATATCCTTTGGGCCCAATGCCGTTTATTCAGGGTTCATTCACTGGATTTGTGTCTCTTTTTATACGGTCTCTCCGGCCATTTCCGCAAAAACAACACTATCGATAAATACTATCATATTTTGCAGTGTATCATTGACCCTGATTCAACTTTTAAAGCCCCTGTTACTGTAAACCTAAATCCACTACATCCTTCTAACTATGTAATGTGGGGAGTTGTCTGTCTGTCTGTCTGTCTGTCTGTCTGTCTGTCTGTCTGTCTGTCTGTCTGTCTGTCTGTCTATCTATGTGAGGAGTTAGTTTCATGATAAAGCATCTGAAAATAGTTCTGGGAAAAATTAAAGAAATTAAGAGACCAGTCTGGATTTTTCTTCAATCTTCCTTTCTACATAACTTATTGAAAATGCTCTTAATGACAATATTTCATTGTTAATTTGGTAGAAATGTTGTCAGTAGTTTATATTATAAAACCAAAATGTTCATCCTACTGAACATTTGGAGTGGTCTCTTAATTTTTTCCAGAGCTGTATATATATATATATTTTTTTTTTTTCACAATTTTAAACAAGGTTTCAATGGGGCTTTACTGTAAATCCCACATGCATCCATTGCAGTTTTGGTCCTTTTTTTTAAGGTCCCCTCCGGTCATTTCTACAGAAAACAAACAAACAAAAAAACCCTATCAATGAATCCTCTCACATTTCTCAGTGTGTCATTGACCCTCATTCAGTTTTAAACTGGGTCTCGTCCTGTAACCGATCCCCCCCGCCCCCCCCCCCCACACACACACACACACACACACACACACACACACACACACACACACACAAACACACACACACACACACACCCCCCCACACACACACACATCCCCCTGTCTGCCTGTTGCATCACACTAATCACCTCCCTGCATGAGGGAAAAGGCTCTTTAAAGTTTCAGAGCTGATGAAACCAGTCGTGGTCGGGTTATACGAGTGATGGCAGGGTCTGTGCATTCATCAGGTGACTTGCCTCTGCCTTTTTCAGTTTGTATTATGTATAATGGAAGAGATGGGGAAATATTAGGCAAGGCAAGGCAAGGCAAGTTTATTTCTATAGCACAATTCAGACACAAGGCCGTTCAAAGTGCTTTAAAGGGGCAGGAAATGCATCAAGATTAAAAAATACATCAAGTATAGAATAGACATTAGAAAAGCGAATTAAAAATATGAACAGAAATGTATAGGTCTTGGTCTCTGCAAACCTGGTCTAAAATAGTAAAAATTAACATAAGATATATCAAAGTTGGGTGTCTTATTAAAGGCCTACTTCACCGGTTGGAATATGAAGGTGTATTGAACTCTGAGATCCTATGAAGTATAAATGTCACAGTAAGAGAAATGTAGGGTTAGACAGTTAAACACTCTTTCTGCCTTTTCTCAGGCTAGGATGATCCGATTTCAATTTTTTTTTTTTGCATATTTATACTTCATAGGATCTCAGAGTTCAATACACCTTCATATTCCAACCGGTGAAGTAGGTCTTATTAAGCTTTTACAAAAATCTGAATGAAAATAAATCTTAAAATTATTAAACTCAGTTTAAAAAATATATGTTTTTACTGTCTAAAGAAAGATATTTTTGTCCAGACCGTTTCACAAAATCACCCCACATATCGAAATACAGATCATTTAAAGATTGATCCGAGCAAAATGCTGTTTCGTATTTAATTTCCTCTCAAACATGACGTGAGAGTTTAACGTTTACAGGAAGACCTTCCAGATCCGTGCTTTGTGGTGCATTTAAAGGTGCAGTCAGTGATTCTGGAGAACGCTTGTTGTCAAAAACACTTATTGTCAAAATCAGTGAATATCTCCTCATGATCCGCTACCTGTCCTTAATGTGTGTGTGTGTGTGTGTGTGTGTGTGTGTGTGTGTGTGTGTGTGTGTGTGTGTGTGTGTGTGTGTGTGTGTGTGTGTGTGTGTGTGTGTGTGTGTGTGTGTGTGTGTGTGTATGCTGAAGTCTAGGCGCTGTAAATGGGCATGTTACTAGACAGTGGTCCCTACATACCAGTTTACAGAGCCTAGGCTGTGTATTAAGACCAGATTTTTTACATTGCACACACAATACGGAGAGGAGAAATTCACTGATTTTGACAAATGGCGTTCTCCAGAATCACTGACTGCACCTTTAAATCCATGTGTATCCCCATCCCTCTAAAGCCTGAAGTGTATCTATCTCTGAACAAAGAATCTATTGTGAGAGTTTGTTACAGACTCCGTGAGAACGCCGAGATCGTCCCTATAAAGAGCCGTATCAGTGTCCGGCTTTATGCTTCTGTGGGAAAGGTTTCGCTACTCGACACAACCACTTACCTCCTCGTTTAAACCATTTAACCATTTAAGTATTTTACTGCAATAGAAAAAGGCCTGGCCAGATTTAAACGCACCTAAACTACGCAAGGTGAAAGTTATCGTCCCATTCAGGCTTTAATATATATGAATTCAACTGTTGATTTTAAAAAAAAAGAGAACACACACACACAACTGAAAAAGTGAAGACAAAATAAAATAAACAACTAACATGGCGTTCTCTACTTTAACGGTCTCCAAGGACTTCCAATGTCATTGTTTAAACTATAGGCAAATGTTAAGCAGAAAATAAAAAGTCAACAAGGTGTCATGTAGGTCACTTCAAAACTGTTACATAGTCAAGGAAAGGCTGACATATCTGTTTAAATTTTTCTGCTATCCCTGAAATCTCATATCGAATTTTCTCAATATTTAAAGTGCTGGAGAACTCTGTGAGCCAGAGGTCAAAGGGGATAACTCTTTTAAAGGTCAACTTGTGTCGTTAACCCATTCAGAACCCAATTATGATCCAAACAGAAGATAAATATTAATTTTTTATAAATGAAATTATACTCTAACTGCTCTTATTGGTCCAAATTTTCTTATATTATTTTTTCCACCAATCTAAATTGAAAAAATAAACTTAACTTAAGACACCACCAAAAAGTAAAACATTTGTAAATAAATTGTCTTCATAGACTTTTATTTCACAAAAACAGGATTTTTTTATGTATTATTTTAACAAAAAACACATAATTATTGATATAAAAAACAGACTGTCAGTCCAGAGTCTTCTCTTCTATTATGCTATTATTATTTTTCTCCTGAAAACATTTCTACCAAATCCCCCCCCCCCCCCCCGCCCCCCCCCAAATTCATTAAAGAGCATTTCCATTAAGTAATGTAGAGATGAAGATTTTAGAAAAATCCAGACTGGTCTCTTAGTTTTTTTCCGGAGCTGTAAGTTCCACATCTAGAAAAGGCATCTCTTGGTTTTCAAAGATGATGTGGTGTTACAAATGAAATGGTGAGCACAAATACAGAAGAGATATAGGCCTAGCTGAACATTAATGCATTCAATTGTATTTAAGAACAGTTTAGGCTACTTTATGAAGATACTAAACTTCTTTCCACCACTTATTTACTTATTTTTGGGTAACTTCTGTCTTTTATATGTTGCTAATTGAATCTCTTGTTTTTTAATTAATTTTATTCTTAGACGTATTGTATAGGCTATGCTTTTATTTTCTATACACATTGTAAAGCACTTTGCGACCCTGTCTGTGAAAAGCGCTTTATAAATACATTTTACTTGCTTAGCCTACCCTACTTACTTACTTGTTTTCTATTAATAAACTGCCTATAAACTTGACGTATGTAATGTAGCCTACCTTGTCTATGAAGCTTGCGAAGCGGTTGTTGAGGCTCTTTATCTGCTCCTTCTCGTGCGCTCGGCTCATGGACAGACTCGGGTCGATCTCCAGGTTCAGCGGCGCCAGAAGGCTTTTGTTCACGGACAGCGCGGCCAGCGGAGCTCCGAGCCCGTGGTGGTGGTGATGATGATGGCCGTTTGTCCCCGCGTAGAGAGAGCTCGAGCTCAGGGAGATGCCAGTGAAGCCGCCGCCCTGCCCCGGGCCAAAGCCACTCAGCCGCCGCGAGCCGCTGCTGCTCCGGACTGAGCTGCTGGAGCTGATCCGCTTACTGCGACTCAGGCTCATGGTGAAATGGTTAGTGAGTGAGTTAGATAGGTAGATGGAGAGATGGATGGATGGATGGATGGATGGATGGATAGATAGATAGATAGATAGATAGATAGATAGATAGATAGATAGATAGATAGATAGATAGATAGATAGATAGATAGATAGATAGATAGATAGATAGATAGATAGATAGATAGATAGATAGATAGATAGATAGATAGATAGATAGATAGATAGATAGATAGATAGATAGATAGATAGATAGATAGATAGATAGATAGATAGATAGAGGCTTGACTCGAGCAGAGAGTGACTGGGTGAAGGCTAACAGGTGAGTGTAGGATGTCTGGTCCTCAGTGGAGTGTCTCAGGTGTCCCGTAGACTTTTAAACCTCCCCGGGTGGAGTCAGGTTAGGGGGCCGGAGCACAGGAGAGAAGCAGGGGTGTCCGGTATCCAGGGTTTTTAGATTTTGGACAGAATTAAAGCTACAGTGCGTAACTTTTTTATATAAATGATGTTGGTTACATTCATCGCCAAATGAGTTGACACAAAGTTGATTAAGCCCATCAGCTCTACAAAACTCTCTGTATTTCTCAGTTTGGCTTTCCAGGGTTTGAGATTTTGTAAAATAAGTTACATGTGCTTTGTTACATTTGCACAAACAAATAATTTAATAATTTAAAGGTCCACTATGTAGCATTTACGAAACAATTTTACAATATATATATTGCATATATAATATATAGTGAATGGGTAGTGTGTGTTCGAACCCGGACCAAACTTATTTAATTCAGTATATTAAGTCACATCCCATTGCTATGTGAGGAGTCAACATTTTGATACAATTGTATTTGGCAGATTTGATGTATTTAAAAAAAGAATAAAATCTCCAATTGTAAAGTGAGACATGCCCGTTTACAGAGCCTAGGTTATGTATTAACACTGGATTTATTTTTCTTCAGTGCACAACAAGCGGTCTCCAGAATCGCTGACTCCACCTTTAAATATAAACCATAGTTTAATCGGATACATTTTTTCTTATAGTTTTTCTCACTCTTTCGTTTTCCCCTTCTTTAAGGACTCATTAAAGGTGCGAACACACTGCACTCTGACGGGGCTAGATTACATACAAAGTCAATGTACAAGCGCGTCGCAGAAGTTGAAAATATTGAACTTTAAGCGCAGCGCCGCGATAGCCAATCAGTGTTGAGCCACTCCCGACGTCACTCACTTTGGGACGACGGACAGAGGAAAATTTTATTTATTTTATTTTATTTTATTTTATTTAACCTTTATTTCACCAGGAAGGTCCCATTGAGTTACAGTAACTCTTCTCACAGGGAGTCCTGGCCAAGACAGGCACCAGAAAAGAAGTTGCAGAATTTGCACAAAATGAATAAAATAAAATAAACAAAATACAAAATAAAATGGAAGAAAAAATAATAATCACCGTCTGCGTGATCCCGGTGCCCTACCAACTGAGCTAAGGGCGCCCCATGGTTGAGTTTTCTCCGCAGGTTGAGGTGGAATGTTTCAGGAGCAATGCATCATGGGAAGAAAGCGCGGAGGAAAGGTGCCACACGATGACAAGACCAAATGGAAAACTCATTTTAATCATGAAATCATTATAAAAAGGATCACAAACAATATAAACAGATCTCTTACACTCAGGTACAATAGATCAACAGGCAGGTAAAGGAGAGGAGGCGGGGACAGACTGGAAACACTCTTCACTTGTAGAACAGGTTTTCACGTGACGTTGAGATTTATTTTTAGACTTTGACTGTGAAGTTGTGAGGGTGTGACGGCGTCCTCAGATCACACACACACCAGGACTGAGCAGGATGAAATGAGCAGCGTCTTCTCTCCCAGTGTTTCCTCCACACATGAAGGTGGAAAGTGTCTGTAAGTCGACCTGAAGTCAGTTCAGCAGGTGAGAATCCTCCCAGAGAAACCTGTAAATGTCTGATCATCAGGATCACTTTGATCACATTGTGCTGTGTCGCTGTTTAACTGGACGGTAGAAATGTTTCTTGATGCTGATTGGCTGTTTCTCAATATCTATTTGAAATATGCTGTTAAGTTTCTCTCCGAGTTAAAGAAAAATTCATTTAGAAAGATTCACAATATTGTTAGGTTGTTCCGTAGAATCAACGGCAGTTTGATTTTAATTTGAGCTAACGTCAGTGAATCATGCAGGACGTGTCTGAACTGGTCCCACACCTTGAATCTTTTTGGCTGAGCTGCTTTTATTGTGGAAACATTTTTGCATGAAATGCTTAATGTCACCATCTAGTGGACTGATAGTGGAACTACACCATCTGATTTGTGATTGATCTGACATTGAATTATCTGAACTAATTCTAAGTATGTGAGCATCAGACTCAATGCCCAAACAGATCATGAACAATATAAACACATATCTTACATGCAGGTACAATAGATCAACATTAGCCTCAGGCAGTTAAAGGAGAGGAGGCGGAGGCAGACTGGAAACACTTTGGCACTTGTTGAACTGGTTTTCGCGTCACACTGATGTTGTTTTCAGACTGTGAGGTTATGAGGGTGTGACAGTGTCCTCTTAATGTAAGTGGCAGGCTGTGAAGTAGCTTTGTTGTAAACATTTTTACTTTGTTGTAGTTAGCTTTGTGACATTAACGTTACCACTTCCTGATATTGTCCAAGCAACCAACACAACCAGGTGGGTTAACTGACATTTATGTTTTTGAAAAAAATGCAAATTCAAGATTTCAAGATTGACTTTGTCATTTTAGAGCTGTACATTCATACAAACAAATTAAAAAATGCAATTTCACCAGCGCATACAGTTTTAAAAAAGGCAGTAAGAAAGAAATAATTTAAAATGTTTAGTCTCTCATATAAAAAAACAAGAAAACAACAGAGTGAGTCATCAGTCTGAATAAAGTTATTATTATGATTATCAGGAGTGTCCTTGACAGTTTTCTAGCTTTCAGGCTGTAACATGTTAATGGTGGTGGGGGGGAAGGGGGCACAGTTGATGCTCCTGTATCTCCTCCCTGATGGCAGGAGGGAGAACAGGCTGTGAGAGGGGTGGTGAGGGTCATTAATGATGGAGGTAGCTCTGTGGGTGCAGTGTTGCTGGTAGGCCACCATCAGGAAAGGGAGAGGGGCAACAATAAGCCACGATCAGTTTAGGGTCCAACCAGGTTTCTGTCAGTGAACTAATGTGTCCTGTAATGTAAAGCTTGTTGTAATGAATGAACATGTTGTTGTGTGAAGGTGAAGGTGTGGGCTCTGCTATGGATCAGAGTGAGGACAGAGAGGAGGGAGTCCCTCCCTCTAAAACCACTCTGTGTGGGGAACATGACGGCCAGACCAAAGCTCAGAGGTGACATGAGGATCTCTAACTGTCCATGACTCAAATCACTGCACCGTTATTATTCACACTCATAGCTCTGTGTGTGTGTGTGTGTGTGTGTGTGTGTGTGTGTGTGTGTGTGTGTGTGTGTGTGTGTGTGTGTGTGTGTGTGTGTGTGTGTGTGTGTGTGTGTGTGCGTGCGTGCGTGCGTGCGTGATGTGTGTGTGTGTGTGTGTGTGTGTGTGTTGTGTTGAACAGACCTGGACCTGGACCCAGCTGTGTGTCCTTCAAGAGTGACCGGTCTGTGGCTGGACAAGAGTAATCATTTATTAAATAATTTATTTTACGTTGTATTTGTTTAAGGTATTAAAACATTCAAAACTAAAACAATATTCTTCATAAGAATTTTACATTGTTGTGATTCCATCAGGATCCAACATGACAAACCAGACTCTCCTGGACCTGGACCCAGCTGTGTGTCCTTCAAGAGCGATTGTTCCAAGGAGGCCCCACTATGTTTCAAAGGACGTTCTCCAGAAACAGAGTTAGTCAACATCAAGTTACTTTATCATGTCTGCAGCATCAAATAATAATAATAATCATAATAATAGTAATATAAAATAACTATGGCTGACCCTCCCCCCCCAAAGTGTGGTATCTTGATTAGGGATATATATTTTGAGAGGGGATAAGAGAAATTTCAATGTGCCTCTTGTAAATCGACTAATAAAGAACTTAACTTGACTACCTAAAGTGGCGAATATCACATTAGTTCTGAATAGAAGAGTGCAGGGCAGCCCATGTTTTACAGGTTATCTTCGTTACCTTGATCCCTTAGCTGTTTGTTTCTCCATCAGCTTCTGTGGCTGAAGATTAAAAGGTGAATTTCTGTCTCTGTATTAGGGATGAGCCCGAATCCGAATATGTATTCGGATAAGCACGGATAATGAGTTAGATACGGATACAGATAATTTCCGAATAGTCCCGTCATTATTCGGGGATTTTTTTTTAATTATATTATGCGCTTAATTGACGCAGCGCGTTCCGCCTCAATGACACAACAGGTAGAATGACAATAACAGCTGTTCTGCGGTGGACACGAGAGGACCGGGCGCGTCCCGTGACCCGCGGTCTCTCTCTTTTTATCCACTGATAAACGCAGCGTGTTCACGCTTTCCCTCGAATAGAGGGTTCTACCGATCGCATTCGCTGCCGTTTTTATGTGAGTTTCCTCGTAACCCGCTGCCGTGGCGGAGAAGAGACGAACCGATGGAATATGCTGCACCCCGAGTCACCGTCAGCCCTCCCCTTCCCCGATGTATTTACATTCACTAGGCCTACTGCTTAAACTCTTTCAAACACCACAACGTTTCCATCAAACTGATGCTTAGGACCTGTACTTTTTCAGCTGTCAATCAGTGCGTAGACGCCTAGGCCTACTTCAGGACCTACACAATAAAATCGGAAACTGCAAACTTGACACATTGAAATCACATATGGCTTTGTGGAAAGGCTAAGATATTATTTAGGGTTTATGAGATTGTTACGTTGATACAGATTGTTCCTAAACCTTCGTTTAGTAAAACAAATGTAAAAAAAGAGCGATAGGGAGAGATAGAGATAAAAAAAATCATGAAATAGCCTACAGCTGTATTTTCCCCAGTTAAAGGGAGACCTTAATTAAGTTAAAAGTAAAACACTGGCCCTCATTTACTAACAGCCTATGCACAGATTTGGACTGTTATTTATCAATATTTTCGTTCCCTGAATTTCTTCGTATTCTGAGAACAAAGAAGAGAGAGATGAAAAGGTAGAAATATATCTGACTTTTTGACTTCTATTTCAACATTACATCAATTTGATGCTTTGAAGGGACAACAATTGCATTGACAATGAATATTAGTTTAGAAAATCAATGTAGGTGTGACTTCCTTTAATGTAGACTAATGTAAAAGAAACTTCCGGTATACGCCACGCCCACTTCTGGTTGTGTATCCGGATACAGATACAGATACAGATAATTTTGTTGGTTGAACAGATACAGATACAGATACATACAGATAATGACGTCTCCGCACACCCCTACTCTGTACGTTCTTCCTCTCTGTCTACCAGGATCCATCAGAGACGGACTCTCCTGGACCTGGACCCAGCTGTGTGTCCTTAAAGAGCGACTGGTCAAAGGCTGAACCTCTAACGTTTAAAGATGGACTCTCCTCTTGGTAAGACTTAAAAAAGTATGTGCCTTTAAATTTGCTGTAATTGGGGAAACTCTATGGTGCAGTGGTAAGAGCCCCCCCCCCTCCCTCCATAGAGACACTGTCCTCATCACAGCAGACCTGGGTTCGATTCTAGCCAGGGTCTTTCTCTGCCTGTCATTCCCCTCTGAATCCCCATTTCATCTCTGTCGAATAATTTACTGTATGTGATGATAAATCTGTATGAATCGACAGCGTGTTGGACCAGGAGGTCTCAGAGGTTCCCAGTGGTCGGTCTGCCCAGCAGCAACAAACAGACCTGGACTCCACATTCATGGTCTGTACATGTACAACAACTACTTTCCATCTGTTCTGTTCACAATAACTTCCATGTTTTACTTGGACCGTCAGTCTGTCCATCATGTTTCTGATGTTTCTTATAATATTCTGTTGCAGCTGCTGGAGGAAAACATCGTCATGTTTGTGAAGAACGAGCTGAAGAAGATCCAGAAGCTTCTGAGTCCAGATTACCCAGAATGCTTAGAGAGTCAGAGGGAGGATGAGGAGGTGTTGTACGGTGAGGATGAAGAGCAGAGGAGGAGCAGCAGAGAAGCATTTCTGAAGATCACACTGCACTTCCTGAGGAGAATGAAGCAGGAGGAGCTGGCTGACCTTCTGCAGAGCAGTAAGAGGAGTTTCATAGATTTAACCTAAGAGTAAATTGTTGATGAGATGGTCAGAAGTCCCACGTTTTCAAATGTTTGATGAATAGGTCATTCTACTTACTGATCACTGTGTGTGCTGCCATGTCGGAAGTTCCCTGAACTTGTTACTGCCCGATTTCACTGCCATGAGGCAACAGACTCACTCTGTCTGAGCGGTGCAGGTACATTCCATTACTGTTAGGATTTGGAGAATCATGACTGCACTATTTCAGAGATATAAGAAGATCGCTCAACTACAGTCCATGGAACATAAGGGGAAGACAAGGTCAACCTACTGACTTCAAACAGTTGAAACAATTCTGTTTTGAAAGGAACTCTGGGAGACCAGCTCCAGAAACATGCCTGCAGTTACATCATCATAGCTGCAGCTAGAAACAAAGCAACTCAAATCTGACAGATTACAACTTTAATAGAGGAGGAATTCTAATTAAAGTTGACATTTATCAGATTTGATGTATCAAACAGTGTTTAATCACACTTCTTGTTTGTTCATTCAGGAACCATAGCTCCAATGTGCCAACGTGATCTTAAGTCCAACCTGAAGAAGAAGTTCCAGTGTGTGTTTGAGGGGATCGCTAAAGCAGGAAACCCAACCCTTCTGAATCAGATCTACACAGAGCTCTACATCACAGAGGGAGGGACTGGAGAGGTCAATGATGAACATGAGGTCAGGCGGATTGAAACAGCATCCTGGAAACCACACAGACCAGAAACAACAATCAGACAAGAAGACATCTTTAAAGCCTCACCTGGAAGAGATGAACCAAGCAGAACAGTGATGACAAAGGGAGTGGCTGGCATTGGGAAAACTGTCTTAACACAGAAGTTCACTCTGGACTGGGCTGAAGACAAAACCAACCAGGACATACAGTTCACATTTCCATTCACGTTCAGAGAGCTGAATGTGCTGAAAGAGAAAAAGCACAGCTTGGTGGAACTTGTTCATCACTTCTTTACTGAAACCAAAGCAGCAGGAATCTGCAGCTTTGAAGAGTTCCAGGTTGTGTTCATCTTTGACGGTCTGGATGAGTGCCGACTTCCTCTGGACTTCCTCAACAATGAGATCCTGACTGATGTTACAGAGTCAACCTCAGTGGATGTGCTGCTGACAAACCTCATCAGGGGGAACCTGCTTCCCTCTGCTCGCCTCTGGATAACCACACGACCTGCAGCAGCCAATCAGATCCCTCCTGACTGTGTTGGCATGGTGACAGAGGTCAGAGGGTTCACATGACCCACAGAAGGAGGAGTACTTCAGGAAGAGATTCAGAGATGAAGAGCAGGCCAGCAGAATCATCTCCCACATCAAGTCATCACGAAGCCTCCACATCATGTGCCACATCCCAGTCTTCTGCTGGATCACTGCTACAGTTCTGGAGGATGTGTTGAAGACCGGAGAGGGAGGAGAGCTGCCCAAGACCCTGACTGAGATGTACATCCACTTCCTGGTGGTTCAGGCCAACCTGAAGAACACCAAGTATGATGGAGGAGCTGAGATCGATCCACACTGGAGTCCAGAGACCAGGAAGATGATTGAGTCTCTGGGAAAACTGGCTTTTGAGCAGCTGCAGAAGGGAAACCTGATCTTCTATGAATCAGACCTGAAAGAGTGTGGCATCGATATCACAGCAGCCTCAGTGTGTCTCAGGAGTGTTCACACAGATCTTTAAAGAGGAGAAAGGACTGTACCAGGACAAGGTGTTCTGCTTCGTCCATCTGAGTGTTCAGGAGTTTCTGGCTGCTCTTCACGTCCATCTGACATTCATCAACTCTGGAGTCAATCTGATGTCTGATGAACAAACAAGATCCTGGCGGTCTAAAGTCTTCAGAAACAAAGCTAATCTAACACATCTCCACCAGAGTGCTGTGGACAAGGCCTTACAGAGTCCAAATGGACACCTGGACTTGTTCCTACGCTTCCTCCTGGGTCTTTCAATGCAGACCAATCAGAATCTCCTCAGAGGTCTGCTGACACGACAGGAAGTAGCTCAGACACCAACAAGGAAACAGATACCAAGAAAACAGTAAAGTACATCAAGAAGAAGATCAGTGAGGATATCTCTTCAGAGAAAAGCATCAATCTGTTCCACTGTCTGAATGAACTGAAGGATTGTTCTCTAGTGGAGGAGATCCAACAGTCCCTGAGATCAGGACGTCTCTCCACAGATGAACTGTCTCCTGCTCAGTGGTCAGCTCTGGTCTTCATCTTGCTGTCATCAGTAGAAGATCTGGACGTGTTTGATTTGAAGAAATACTCTGCTTCAGAGGAGGCTCTTCTGAGGCTGCTGCCAGTGGTCAAAGCCTCCAACAAAGCTCTGTAGGTGGACATATTAAACATGCAATTGCAATGCATCGGTTATGCTTAAATTAAGAATCAGAATGCCGTCTATTGCCACTACAACACATGTACAATGAGATTAAAAGCAGCTCCTACCCATTGCAGACATGTATGTAGAATATAAAAATAGATATACAAATGTAATAAATAGTGAAAAAAAAAGGGGGGGGGGGGTAAGGTGTACAGTTCTGCGGCACTATATACATATCCAGAAAAAGAATAAATAGGATTGCTATATACAGTAATTATATGGTAATTGCACATATTGAAAATGACACAGTCTAAATAGTAAAAAAAGGGAGTAGCTGATATTGGACAATGAGAGTAAAGATAGTGCACAGTATACAGATAATGCACAGTATTTCAATAAATTCCGTATGGAATATTGCACAGTAAGTGCATAATAACAAACATCGTTTCATTTGTGTTCCCTAATTCTCCTTCAGGCTGAGCGGCTGTAAACTCTCATGGTGGAGCTGTCGAGCTCTGTCCTCAGTTCTCAGCTCCCAGTCCTCTAGTCTGAGAGAGCTGGACCTGAGTAACAACAACCTGCAGGATTCAGGAGTGGAGCATCTGTCTGTTGGACTGAAGAGTCCACACTGTAAACTGGAAACACTCAGGTCAGAATTCATCTGTTTGTTTATCAGTGGATCTTTTAGATAATGCTCATCAAGCTTTAGGTTCATGTTGATAATGCAGGTCAATATTTGTAGGTGATGATGATTTTCTAAAATACTGAAATCATGATATTTCTCTAATTCCAGTCTGTCAGGCTGTCTGGTCACAACAGAAGGTTGTAAGTCTTTGGCCTCAGCTCTGAAATCCAACCCCTCCCATCTGGGAGAGCTGGACCTGAGTAACAACGACCTGCAGGATTCAGGAGTGAAGCACCTGTCTGTTGGAATACAGAGTCCACACTGTAAACTGGAAACACTCAGGTCAGAATTAATCTCTTTGTTTAACAGTGCATCTTTTAAATATTGTTCATCCAGCTTCTGAGGTCTTTCAACATCTGTAGTATTTTTCCGCTGACATGATTTTCTAAAATACTGAATTCATGATATTTTTCTTATTCCAGTCTGTCAGGCTGTATGGTCACAACAGAAGGTTGTACGTCTTTGGCCTCAGCTCTGAAATCCAACCCCTCCCATCTGAGAGAGCTGGACCTGAGTAACAACGACCTGCAGGATTCAGGAGTGGAGCATCTGTCCGTTGGACTGAAGAGTCCACACTGTAAACTGGAAACACTCAGGTCAGGATTCATCTGTTTGTTTAACAGTGGATCTTTTACAGGTTTTTTTCGATCGCTAAATCATATGTGCAAAACTCTTACTACAGTCTACACTACCAACACTACTGTTATGTTGTCATTTACTGTAAGGATGCAACTCTCACCTGTTTGTTTGCTGGAAAATTCGTATTATTGATGCAACTGTAGATCTTTGCAGATTGGTTGCACTCTCAACCCTGATTCTGTGAGGACTGGGGGGGGGGGGGGGGGGGTTTGGGACACAGGTGCGGACCAAAGGGTGTCTTAAAGTTATCCCCGGAGGGATAACCACTAAATCGCTAACGCGAAGAAGGGGAGGGGGAGAAAACAAATAGCACAAGGCTAGAAAGGGCCACACAGGCTACCTTTTAATATAGAAAAACTAAAGCACAAACTAAACCACCGCTGCCAAGCAGCTGAACGGAAACACACAAGTAAAACAGAAGACTAGAAACACTTAAAGGTCCCATATTATGCTAAATGCACTTTTTAAATGTGTTCCAACATATCCATGCGTCCACGGTGTGCCTAGAGACTGCCAAAATATCAAAAAAAATAACAATCTCTCCTTTTCTCACTCTCCCCTTTTCTGAAACCCCCACCCCTCCCCCCAAAAACACTCCAGTCAGAATTATCCCCTTTTCTGACCTCACAAACCGTAAAGCCAGAAGCTTCCACTGTGCAGCCCACACCCCTATTTCTTATTGGTCCACGGCCCTGACAGACAGAGGGCGAGGCGTATCTGGCTTCGCTTCCGGACAGGGGGCGGGGGGAGCTCAAAGATTGTATATTTACGAGGGGACCTGCAACTCTTTTTTTTTAAATAGGCCATTGTGAGATTAGCTGAACATCAGCATAGTACAATAAATTATCTGAAAGTTTTTTTCAGCAAACAATTAAAGAAAAACGTATTAGGGACCACTAAGACCATATAATATGGTGTATAATAGAACCGAAAAGTGTATAATATGGGAGCTTTAACACAGAGAGCACTTTGAAACAACCTCTCACTACCTCTTAAGGTGAGATAATGAGCAGCACAGAGCACTGGGATCTCAGGGCATATATCATCTCCTCACACCTGGGTCCAATCAGCCAATCAGTGCCACACACCAGATTGCAGTGAGGGAATCAGTCACCATTCTCACGGAGAACCTTCCGTTTCCTCACAGATTCACAACAGGGTCTATCAGTGCAGCCCTTATTTCCTCAGACATTACAGTTCTTTTTCTAGGTCTTCCTCAAATAATCTCCCAGCTTCTCTTCTCCCTCCACCAATCTGTCTTCCTTGGTCCATTTTCCCCCCAAAAAAGTATTTTTGAGCTTTCACTATAGGGGAGAGTGGCCTAAGTTGTGCAACTTTTCACTCAAAGTGACTTTAAAGTAAGGCCTTGACAGTAAAGTCTCCAACTCAAATATGTACATATATTTCAGGGTGTTGCGCATCCCTGGCAATAAAGACTTTGGATCTGGAATAAACTGTTGAAGAAATATAGCTTTCGGAAAAAAAGTTGTCTTGTTGCACAACTTGCCCCCGGTGTGGTGTAAGTTGTGCGGTTGGAGAGAATACCATGGGGTAAATTGTGCCATTGCTATATATCTCATAAACTGTAATGCAAGACAAATCCATTAGACAATCACTTATTTAAGGTGTATTTAAAGTAAATAAAGTAAATAGTTGACAAAGATTGAAGGACAATTTTCTTAAAGGTCCCATATTATGCTAAATGCACTTTTTAAATGTGTTCCAACATATCCATGCGTCCACGGTGTGCCTAGAGACTGCCAAAATATCAAAAAAAATAACAATCTCTCCTTTTCTCACTCTCCCCTTTTCTGAAACCCCCACCCCTCCCCCAAAAACACTCCAGTCAGAATTATCCCCTTTTCTGACCTCACAAACCGTAAAGCCAGAAGCTTCCACTGTGCAGCCCACACCCCTATTTCTTATTGGTCCACGGCCCTGACAGACAGAGGGCGAGGCGTATCTGGCTTCGCTTCGGGACAGGGGGCGGGGGGAGCTCAAAGATTGTATATTTACGAGGGGACCTGCAACTCTTTTTTAAAAAATAGGCCATTGTGAGATTAGCTGAACATCAGCATAGTACAATAAATTATCTGAAAGTTTTTTTCAGCAAACAATTAAAGAAAAACGTATTAGGGACCACTAAGACCATATAATATGGTGTATAATAGAACCGAAAAGTGTATAATATGGGAGCTTTAAACAAGTCCTAGCAGATCTAATGGTTTTCGCTGCAAAGCTCACAATGACAAAGTCACCATCATCATCTTTCTGGCCATCTGAACTCTCATCAGTGGTGTCGTTCAGTGGAATTGAGATGTCACTCTCTTCTGAGCTACTGTAGACAATCACTTTCTTTTGGTGACCAGCGTATACAGCCATGCCACTGGCACAACTCTCAGAAATGTACTTTGCACTAGTTGCTCCGTGCTTGTGGAACCAACTGCCACCTGACAAATGTGATTCCCCCTACATTTCTGCCTTTAAATCAAGGCTCAAAACCCATATGTACACCCTGGTGTTTCCTCCCCATTAACTATCTTACCTCTGCACTACTATCTGTGTTTATGTGGATGTATGGGCTTTACGTCTTTTATTTTGGTTATTGTTATTTTACCTTCATTGTTTACCTGCTGAATGCACTATGTACAGCACTTTGGACAGTGCAAACTGTCATAAATGAGCTTTTATAAATACATTTTACTTACTTACTTACTTATAACTCACCTAGGCCCTTTGGCACAAATCTATAGGTTACTTTCATAACCCCTGTTCTCTGAGTAACATGAGTGAGATGTCTCACTATGGGATACGCCCCCTCGCGTATTCGCAGAAGCATCAATAACATTACGCCAGTGTTACGTCCCTAATGAGGTCTAGGGGTAAGGGAGTAACATATACCAGACCACAAGGAATAAAAAGGAGTCAAATAAAGGTTCAAAAGTAATGGTGTTTTTATTGCCCAGCCCTATAGCGTCAGGGAGACCCCTAAGCCAAAACAACAAACAAAACTGGTTCCCTGTCTTTAAACAAAGAAAAGTTCTTCCTACCAGTCAAACAAAAGACAAGTGCTTACTTCCCTAGCCACAAACAAAACAGGAGAAAAAGGGGGGATCTGTGGCAGACGACAGCAGGCCACAGCAGACAGCGATCAGCAGAGAGCAGCACATGGGACTGGTAGCAGCCGAGAGCAGAGAGAGAAAGGAGAGTGCCATGCAGCTCCTCTTATAAGCATGCCTTGATTAGGCTTACAGGTGTGCCTCGTTTGGGAGCAGCAGAGGTATGGGAGTGGAGGAGGGTGGAGCCGATGAGCTAGAGGCAGTAGACACAAGTGCATGTTAGAAACTACATGGGAATGTAACACCAGCCCCAATTGGCTGGCAGTCATGACGTCTGAGTCAGGACCTCACGCCTTATAAACTCCTGACGCAGCGTCACTCGCCATTCAAAAACAAGCTCACCTCTTCTCGCTTCCCCCAAATAGCAAGAAGGGCGGTCCGGTGAGACATCTCACTCATGTTACTCAGAGAACAGGGGTTACGAAAGTAACCTATAGTTCTCTTTCTTAACATTCGTTTCGATGTCTCACTATGGGATATGGAGACTCCCGTATTGCCAGACAAGCTTATCTCGAACGACTGACTACCAACCCCCCTCACCCAGAGGTTTGTGGACCAGGCAAGTCCCCAAGGAGGCCACGCTTAGGACAGCATGGGCCAGGCTCGGAGAAGTCACATCCAACTTATAAAACCTTGCAAAAGTGAGGGGCGATGACCAGCTAGCTGCAGAGCAGATCTCCTGGATAGAGACCCCCCTAAACAGAACCCAGGAGTTCGCTAGACCTCTGGTAGAATGAGCTCGCAGCCCAGCCGGGACCTGAAGGCCAGCACTAGAGTATGCCAGTGAAATAGCATCCACTATCCAATGAGAAAGTCTCTGTTTTGTGATGGGTTTGCCTAAGTGAGGTTTAGCCCAAGACACAAATAACTGATCTGCTTTCCTAAAAGCCCTAGTTCTCTCCACATAAACATGCAGAGCACGAACCGGGCAGGGTGCATGTAGCCGTTCCAGCTCCTCCGAGCCATGAGAGGGTGGCTGGAACGCTGTTAAGTCCACCGGTGAACATGTATTGATCACCTTAGGGACGAAGGCCGGGTTAGGCAACAGGGTCACCCCATGGTTACCAGGGGTCAAGTCAAGTCAAGTTTATTTATATAGCACATTTACAGACGGCTAAGCCCCACCAAAGTGCTTCACATAAAGAACAATTAGTGCAGTAAAAACAGGATTTGACACAAGTAAAAAGAAACAAATAAGAAAATAAAAACAACAACACAGAGGTTAAAACGACAATGCCTGCAGGAGTTGGCTAGTAGAAGGCAAGAGAGAAGAGGTGGGTTTTTAAAAGTGATTTAAAAACATTTAGGGACTGTGCTGCACGGATGTGGAGGGGAAGGCTGTTCCAGAGCCTGGGGTCTGCGACCGCAAAGGCTCTGTCACCCCTGGTCTTTAGCCTGGATCTGGGCACCTCAAGCAGCAGTTGGACAGCTGACCGTAGTGCTCTGGTGGGGGTGAGGTGGTGTAGGAGTTCAGAGAGGTAAGTAGGGGCCAGACCATGGAGGGATTTGAAAACGGTTAGAAGGAGTTTGAAGTCAATACGGTGATGGATGGGAAGCCAGTGGAGTGATGCAAGGACCGGGGTGATGTGATCACGTTTTTTGGTGCAGGTGAGGAGTCGGGCGGCAGAGTTCTGGACCAACTGCAGGCGGCAAAGCTGCAATTGATCCATGCCAGTGTAGAGAGCGTTGCAGTAGTCCAGCTGAGATGTGATGAAGGCGTGAATAGCTCTCTCCAGGTCACTCCGAGGCAGGTATGTTTTGAGCTTGGCTGGTGTTCTCAGGTGGTAAAAACTTCTCTTAACAAGGGGTGAACCGCATGCATGCAGGGTGAACAGAAAAAAGCATGCATATCACTCACCCGCTTAGCTGTGGCTAAAGCCAACAACAGAGCCACCTTAAAAGACAAGACCTTCATGTCTATGTGTTCTATAGGCTCAAACGGGTGCCTGGTGAGGGCCTCCAGGACCACAGACAGGTCCCAAGAGGGTGTGATAGGTCTGGAGCTGGGTAACAGTCTCCGGGCACCTTTCATAAACCTACAAACCAGAGGGTGTTGACCTGCCGTCTTACCCTCAAAACCAACATGGCAGGCAGAAATAGCAGCCAAATAAACCTTGACTGTAGAAAATGCCTTCTTTTTGTCAATTAAGTCCTGTGAGTTCTCGCCTGACGCAAACAGGTCCACTGATGCGCGGCCGAACCGTGTCCAAATCTGATCGACTACAGCCGAATGGAGCTTCCAGTCCGCGTAAAGAGGGTCGCCCGTGACAGGAGGTCGGCACCGAAATTCTGAATCCCGGGGACGTGTGTCGCTCTCAAAAGAGAAGATGAGCATCGCTCCACAATATCAGTTTGCGTGCCAGAGTGTGCAACTGCCGAGAGCGCAAACCTCCCTGACGGTTGATATGGGCTACAGTGGACGTATTGTCCGTCCTCGCTAGCACATGATGCCCTTGGAGTAACGGGAGAAAATGTCTCAGTGTTAGAAACACTGCTAGTAGCTCCAAATAATTTATATGGGCGTGATGGAGATCCATGCTCCAAACCCGTTTATCGTTCTGCCCTCGAACACACCACCCCAGCCTGACAGGCTGGCGTCCGTTGTTACCACCTTTCTGCTTGTAACCGTGCCCATATGCACGCCCTCCGTCAGAAAGGATAGCCGTCTCCACGGGCGAAGCGCCAGAGCGCAAGACACATTCACAATCACTCTGCGGTGTCTGTGAGGCACGGGGTCCAGTTTGAGAGAAGCCACCCAATGTTGGAAATCTCTCATATAAAGTCTGCCAGCCTCACCACCACCAGGGCTGAGGCCATGAGTCCCAGCAGCCTGAGACACAGACCGAATGTGACCCGTTTCTCTATGCCAAAACGCGCGAGAGTGGACTTGAAAGACTCCACTCTCTCGGTTGACAGATGCGCTGTGTGAGCAAGCGAATTCAATTGCAGGCCCACAAACGTTATGCTCCGACTCGGAGTCAACACGCTCTTTTCCCTGTTCACTACAAAGCCGAGATCGGCTAAGTGCGTTAACACCATGCTTGTGTGTGCCACAGCCTCCTGCTCTGACTGTGCTAACAGTAGCCAGTCGTCCAAATAGGTGGCCAAGCGTATGCCCTTCTCCCTGAGAGGGGCTAGCGCTGTTTCTGCGCATTTCACAAACACCCTTGGGCTCAGAGACATGCCAAACGGGAGCACTAGGTACTCGTATGCTGTGTCCTGAAACATGAACCTCAAGTACTTTCTGTGTGGAGGATAAATGGGAACGTGAAAATACGCGTCCTTCAGGTCGATTGATGTGAACCAGTCGCCCGCGCGAACAGGACTGCGTGTGTGAGCATACGAAACTTGTATATCCTTAGATACCTGTTTAAAACTCTCTAATACTACTAATTAATTAATTAATACTCTCACCCATTTAATTTTAATTGCTACCACTTAATTTCACCACTGTGTAAATGTTTCAATTGTTTTTCTCTTCACCTGTTGTTGTGTATTTGATGTATTTGCGTTGAATATTGTTAATGTATTGTTGTTTTTCCTTTGAATTTGTTTGAACTCGACGTCATTGTAAATGAGGGTCACCCTCAATTGGTCTCTCGAGGATAAATAAAAGTTAAATGAAAATGAAATGAAAATGAAAACACGCAAATCTAGGATAGGGCGTATGCCGCTCCCCCTTTCTTTGGGACCAGGAAATACCTCGAATAGAACCCCTCCGCTTTCTGATCGGATGGCACTATTCGAAAATTTCCTCTCGTAGCACCCGGGCAGACTCTCCCTGAGCACGGGAAGCAATCAGGCCGTTGAAACGAGGAGGCACCGCGGCGAATTGGAGCCTGTAGCCCTTGGCGAGCGTTTTTATCACCTACTTTGACGCCGTGTATTTCTTCCAACTCTCTATCCGTAAAGATAGAGGGGAGTGAAGCTCTGTCTGACCTTTTCTTTATCTGACAAATTTGTCAGGTTAAGCCATCTTGCCCGTTCTTGTAGCACCAGCATCGACATTCACATTCCCACAGATTGTACGGCACAGCGCTGGACGCGCAGGCAGATATCCGCGATGGTGGTTATTTCGTCCCATACTGCGGTCTCTGGCACGTCAATCATGTCCTCGAAAAGCTCCTCTTGGTAGGCGGACAACATGGAGGAGAAATTGAGCGCTCTCACGGACAAGGCGGCCGCCTTGTAAGCCCTTTCGGTCATGGCTGACTGAAAACGGTCGGACTTATTGGGGATAGTTGGTGGCCTAGATGAGACAGCCGACAGACGAGGGTGGAGGTGGGCAGCAACCAGCGGTTCCATGGGCGGAATCCGAGCCATGGCGTGCTTATCCATCCCTTCAAAATCCAAGGAAGACGCACCTTGGATTGGGGTCTTGCTGGAATACGGTTTGTCCGTCCAGGAGACTGTTACTTCATCCAGGAGTTCTGGGAACACCGGGAGAAGTTGCCTCAAAGCCGGTTTAGCCTGGGGTAATTTCTTCCCCTCGTAACGGGACCGCGGGGCCTCCGCCACGGCAGCCGGCCACGGGATTTTCAGTTTTTCGGCTGCGCGTTTACACACGTCATGCATATCCACGCTCGAGGGGAGCCGAGGCTGTGCAGCCCCTTCTTCCCCCTTGGCGGCGGAAAGGCACGGAGAGCCGGTCTGTGTGGCGGGGACGAAGGAAGAATCATCTTCGTCGTCCTCGTCCGACACCAGAAAGTCATCCGCTGACTCGTCCTCCTCATAGTGTAGCATGAGGGGCGGCTCGGTCAGCGGGTCTAGCAGGTCAAGTGTCGAGCCCCAGCCTTGAACCTCCTCCTCAGGAATGTCCTCCTCAACCAGGTCGGGTTGGGGTTCCTCGCGGTCGGCACCGGGCAGGACGGGGTCCCTATCCGAAAGGCTAGCTTGGCGAGCCAGCCTTCGGCGGAGGCTCTTCGCTGTGTAGCGGGAGCAATGTATGCACGAGCCGGGGTCGTTGACTGCAGCTGGGCATGTTGCAGCCCGAGGCAAGCGGAGCATACTTGGTGTGTATCCTTCGCTGAAATCTTGTTCCCGCAGGTGCACAGGCGGGTGGATTCCGACTGTCCCCTGGGGATAGCCAGCTTTGCAGCTGTATCCATTTAGCTGGTGTGCTAAAGGGAGAGAAAAAGAGGGTTATCTGGAGTGATAATCCGGTAAGCTAACACTAGCTCGAGCGGTAGACAAGCTGCAGTGAGGTGACCGCAGCTGTGTCGTTAGCTTGCTAGGTATAGCCAAGAAATCTTGCAAAAACTTACCTATGGTGAAGGCAGTCCACTGGTAAATGCAGCGCTAGCGTCCGGCTACGGAGGTGTCCGCTCCGACAGAGGACAGTTAAGCCAGTAAGCAGCAGAAACCAGTACGGAGATATATTGCTTCGGAAGCGAGAAGAGGTGATTGAATGGCGAGTGACGCTGCGTCAGGAGTTTATAAGGCGTGAGGTCCTGACTCAGACGTCATGACTGCCAGCCAATTGGGGCTGGCGTAATGTTATTGATGCTTCTGCGAATACGCGAGGGGGCGTATCCCATAGTGAGACATCGAAACGAATGTTAAGAAAGAGAACACCCCAATCCCAGAAATTTGGATAATAAGCATGATGCAGCAATTTAGGGCTGACATCGTGCTAACTGTATAGACTCAAAATGTAGCATACCAAAGCACTAAAACAAGTGTCAAATGTTTTCAAACTTGTCTATAATTGTTCAGACACATTAATCAAAAAACCTTGATCATGGAAATTTTACTTTGAAAGGCAAAACAGTTTTTTGGGCTTAAATGTGCTTATATCTTATTCCTTGTGTCTCCCTTCTTTACAGGATGAGTCAAATGGATGGCTCTTCTTAAATATGTGGTCACATTTCCAATTTCTTCCACGGTTTTCTAGAAACAAGGGGTGGCACAACTTCCAAAATGCACAACTTAGGCCACTCTCCCCTATATACTGTATATTATATATTCACTAACAAGTCTAAAACAAGAAACCTTCTAAGTGTTTCAGTTGAAATTGGAATCTGCTGTGTTTGAAATGCACTAGGCTAAAATCCATTCTGTTTTGAATGTGTGCTTTACAGTTGTGGCAGCAGTGTGTTAGCATTTGAACAAAGTGCTGGAAATCCACAGTGTTGTGCAGGCTGTGGTTAAGTCATGAGATAAGTGTGTAGAGTTTTAGAGAACTGTGTTTAAGCAATGAAAAAGAGCTAGAGTTTGGTCCACATGAACTGCTGTGCATAGTGTTGTCGCTCCAGTTGTGGCCACTGTGGTTTAGCGATCGTAAAAAACTATAAAAAATGCTCGTCCAGCTTCTGACGTCCTCAAACATTTGTAGGATTTTTCCACTGACATGATTTTCTAAAATACTGAATCATATATTTTTTAATTCCAGTCTGTCAGGCTGTATGGTCACACAGAAGGTTGTGAGTCTTTGGCCTCAGCTCTGAAATCCAACCCCTCCCATCTGAGAGAGCTGGACCTGAGCTACAACCATCCTGGAGACTCAGGAGTGAAGCTGCTGTCGGAGGATCCAGACTGGAGACTGGACACTCTCAGGTATGGACAGACAAAAAGAGCTCACACACTGCTGGTGTCCTTCCCCTCTGGTCCATCATGAAGAAGGACATGTGTTTTCTCTCATAAAACTGGTGTGGTAATTAGAAGTGTGAATATTTTGGAATCCCAGGATTTGATTCAAAATCGATTTCTCAATTCAATTAAAAAGGAGGATTTTAGAACAGGCATTTGTGCCAGGATGGAATGACTAAAGCCTTATTTATACTTCTTTGGCTGTGCGCCTCTGTCTTCTCTGAATCAGAGCATCTCTGCGGCTCTGCATGGTCTCACACGCGTTACAGCAGAAGTATAAATCAAGGGCTGTTTAAAATGTCTAGAGGCTATATACTGTGTGTGTATATATATATATATATATATATATATATATATATATATATATATATATATTATATATATATTATATATATATATATATTATATATATATATGCAGCAGTAAGGACTCATGTTGGATAGAACATCATTCTGACTGTGTTTCTTCCTCCAGGATGGACCACGGTGGAGAGCAGAGGTTAAAACCTGGTCTGAGGAAGTGTAAGTGTGGATTCAGTTTGACTGATGGAGACAACATGCAGACGTGTAATAAAACTTAATGTATTTAGGTACAGGTTTTATGCACTTGTACTTTACCTGAGCATTTTGACAGTAAAAAATTATTTATTTTGGTAATAGTTATTTTAATGCAAATTGTAATTTAGCTGCTTTTCGTTTTATTCGTTTTACTTTTTACCAGGCAAATACATCTTTTAATAAAAATAAATAATAAAAACTTATAAAATAATAAATATTAGCAGAACATTCCAGCTTCAAATCCTGCTTTCAAATGCATGATATAATAATAATCTAATATACAGTATAATAGTAGGACAGTCACTTTGACTGTTAATACTTTATGTAGCCTACATTTTCCTGATTATACTTATTCTATACCTTAATACTTCTAGAATCAGGTACTTTTTTACTTCACTCAAGTGGTTCTATAATAGGTCTGTATCTCTACTCTTACTCAAGTATGGTTTTCAAAATGTCACATCATTAAACTTTATAGAAATGAACAAGATCAGGACACAGACAGAGAATAAACCCTTCAGGTGTCTGATAATAAACTGCTGCTGTGTTGTGTCTTTTTCTCTCCATCAGATTCCTGTGAACTCACACTGGACACAAACACAGTAAACAGAGGACTCAAACTGTCTGACAACAACAGGAAGGTGACATGTGTGGAGGAGCAGCCATATCCTGATCATCCAGAGAGATTTGACACCAGGCGTCAGCTGCTGTGTAGTAATGGTCTGACTGGTCGCCGTTACTTTGAGGTCGAGTGGAGAGGAAGAGGGGTTAATATATCAGTGAGTTACAGAGGAATCAGCAGGAAAGGAAGCAGTGATGACTGTTGGTTTGGAAGGAATGATCAGTCCTGGAGTCTGATCTGCTCTGATGATGATGGTGGTCGTTACTCTGTCCGTCACAATAACAGAGAAACACCCATCTCCTCCTCCTCTGGCTCTCACAGAGTAGCAGTGTATGTGGACTGTCCTGCAGGCTCTCTGTCCTTCTACAAAGTCTCCTCTGACTCACTGATCCACCTCCACACCTTCAACACCACATTCACTGAACCTCTTTACCCTGGGTTTGGGTTGGAGTATGGTTCCTCAGTGTCTCTGTTGTAGCTGTAGGGAGACAACCTGCAGTCCGGTGGTTTAAGTTGCTGCCGATTTTGGCAATTCTGACCCACAATCCACTGCAGCAGAAGTTACATCACATGGACTGAGCCTCCAGTGAAAACAACAAGCGATGAGACAGATATATAATATATAAGCAAGAGGCAAGATCAAGGAGCCATGTTAGAATGAAATAAATGAGTTAAAGTATGTCCCAATAGCACACTGCATGCAAACTACAAACTGTTTATGGCCAGATGTACTATGTTTCTTGTATTAATACGGCTTTGCATTCTCCTTCTGTGTAAGGAACTTTGAATGGACTTAACTGTATACAAAAATAAAAGAAAAGTTACTTGGTCCTAATGGAGAATTTTCCTTTTTTCAGAAATGTATTTTTGATATACAAGTACAGTATGTGCCTGTAGGAAGCAGATATTAGCTCATGCATGATTAAATGTTACCTGTCTATGAAAGTATGACAAACACATGTAGCCTACACATAGGTAGTGTCACACAGTCATTGAAATGGCTGTCGCATCACTCGTCACTTGCCCTGCGTTCCGAATCGCATACTTTCTACTATTTATTATGGATTTTTTTTTTTAGGATGTCCCTATTCTTGTGGCTAGATTTAGGATGGTTAGAAAGACCCGGATGTGGCCAAGATTTTCAGTGTTGAAAACAGCATCCTATTTGGCCGATTTTGACCCATAATCCAGTGCGAACCTGAAGTGACGTCGCATCAACGGAGCCTCCATATGAAAACAAACGGGGACACACAGGGTTTGTGGAATTGCACGCTTTCGGCTACAGACCTTCATATCCCTGGGTCTGCTGGTCATAGAAACCTATTTTTGGTGTCTAGTTGTAGGTTTTCAACGTCATAGATTAAAATAAATACTATTTAGAGAAATGTATTTACATTGTTTCATGAAGATGACTTTGGCTTAAGGTGGCGTAAATAGGCAAATGTGTGTTGATCATTTCTCATATGATTATTGATGAACATATTTAGTGTTATTATATATATTGACATTATGAATAATTATAATTAATAATAACTAAATGAAGTGATTTATAAGAACAGAGCAACCAATGTGTTGCAACCAATTGGAGAGCTTTTTTTTTTGTCATTGAGGATAAAGCTTGACATTTTCTTTCGTTATTGGGTTCCTTTCCTGGCTGCAGCCTTTTGATGACCAACCCGAACTGGAATTTCTTGCTAGCATCAAGGCTAACAACCATCGAACAACTAGTTAGCTAGCTAACAACAATCTAAACTATAGCTTTCCCTTCACACTTTTTTAGGGTAACACATGTTTTGTTATTAACCCATTGTGTAAAAGCCCAGAAGAAAAATACTGAGGAGCTAAATATTTTTAATTTGACATGAAAAACACAAAACGTCCTCTCACCTCAAATTCAGCAGTCTAACTCCAAGGAAGACTATGTAGGTGACCTCTGATCCCAATTCTGGATATTTACATACCAACATTTCAGAGACAGCGCATTCTGGTGCCGAGATATAATGAATGTAACCAACCCATGTGACGTATAACCCCGTTCTCCCTATGGTTTGAAAACCTACCAACTAGACACCAAAAATATGTTTCTATGACCAGCGATATGAAGATTTTTAGCCGAACGCGTAGGAGTCGAATCCAGCTTGGCACTATAGCTAAAATGATTAGTATTACCATATTCTAGCCACATGCAAAGTTTCATGCTTTTATCGCAAAGTGCACGATTCTAGGGGAAAATTGTATTTACCCGCTGGACTATGAAGAGCTTTTAGAGTTACCTCATCCTCTCTGTTACAGACAGACAGACCGACAGACACACACACACCCACAATTATTTTCCAGAATTAAAAGTAATGCAATCCGATTCTAAATAGTTCACAATGAGCTCCGACTTAACCAACTCTTAACTTTACTTTTACATTAATGTTGATGGAGAATAATCTTATGACAAAATATAGAATAGTTCAACATTTTCCTGATTATACCAACACACTTACTGCATGCTACCTTTACAGCTGGGTAGTAAAAACACTACCGCTTTGTCCAAAGGGGGTGCAAGAATGAACACAAACTGAAGGTTCCTCGGAGCACCTTTAAGTATTTATTATCATAATCAACAGGAATAAGAAACAAGACATTTTAGTCGTTTTACATTAAATTTATTTAATTACATCAAAAATGAAAAACAATCCTTGGTTTATGATCTTAGAACTGAAAGAAAAACACCATTAAAAAAAACTGTTTACAATTATGCCTCAGTCATGGTTGTCTTGGAGACAAATTGATTTAATTACTCCCGGTTGCCATAGCAGTGTAGTGGTGTTTCAATTAAGGCAGGTTATGAATTTACAAATGGAGAACCAACCTCTCGTATATGTGGGAAACAATGCGTATTTAACAATAGTTTAAACAATAAATCATTTATTTATGGACTGACCACTTAATCGTCTAGCTGAGATTGATAGAGAAAATTCCAGTTCTTTTTCAGTTCTTTCACTTAGAACAAAAAAAAAGAAAGACATATATTGAAAACTGTTGTATATTTGCACGGACAGGGTTTGGCTTCTCGGGCTTCATCAACAGTTCAGACAATCAATCATTAATTTATGGACTCATTTATACATTTTCTAGCTCAAGTTGACAGAGAACTTTTCAAAGATGATATCAAGTCAGTCCTGATAATTTTTTTCTGATTCCTTTCACTGAGCACAAACCCATAAATGACACAAAATGAAAACTGTTACAGAACTGATGATTTTGGCGTCTCCAGCTCAATATAAAGCCTGTTTACTGGTCTGTAAATCAGTGTTATAAGTGAAAGGGCTTCTTGCTGTTGGGATCGTCCTGAGCGATGGTTGAGTTTTCTCCGTAGGTTGAGGTGGAATGTTTCAGGAGCAATGCATCATGGGAAGAAAGGGCGGATGTAAAGCTGTTTACTGTATGTTTGTAAGTGTGTTGGTATATGGACATGAGGAAATTCTAAACTGAACAGTGGAGTGGATCTGATAAAAGATAATATATGTTCAGGTAATTATCAGCCATGTTGGAATTTGTGGAGATTTTCCATAGTTACTTTTTCTGATAAAGTTTGTGAATATTGATTTTGATCCTGGACAAACTGAACAGCGGCATTTTGTCATAATGTCTTTATCAAATAAAAACATGAAAGGAGTAACTAGATGTTATGCTTGTTCAACTGTACATTGTTTTAAAGGTGGCGTGAGCGATTCTGGAGAACGCGTGTTGTCAAAATCCGTTTGTAAACATGTATGTTGCTAGCTATGGTGTGCCCCCGTTAGTTTCAACTTTACATGCCAGTTTACAGAGCCTAGGCTGTGTATTAGCACTGGATTTTTTTCAGTGCTCACACACATACGGACAGGTAGTGGATCGTGACGAGCTATTCACTGATTTTGACAAAAAGTGATTTTGACAACAAGCGTTCTCCAGAATCACTGACTCCACCTTTATATAAACGCTTCATTCATTTAAAGATCGGGTTCATATGTTGATCGTGTGTGTGTGTGTGTGTGTGTGTGTGTTGTGTGTGTGTGTGTGTGTGTGGTGTGTGTGAGTGTGTGTGTGTGCTGTGTGTGTGTGTTGTCGTGTGTTGTGGTGTGTGTGTCACTGCTGTCTGTTTGTTCTGTGATGGTGAGACGGCGCCCTGGCCTTTGCTGACGTCGCTGATACACGCCCACTGACCGTCCATAGACTCCTTCCACAGCGTCACCTACAACAACAAGACGATATACAAACAGTGAATAAATGTATGTTTGAGTAGAATGAACATTTTGGTTTTATTCCAGTCTATTCTATAAACTTCTGACACTATTTCTAACAAATTCACAACAAAAATATTGTAATTTTAGAGCATTTTCAAAAGTATTGTAGAGATGAAGATTTAAGAAAAATCCAGACAGGTCTCTTAATTTTTTCCAGAGCTGTATTTGTGAATGTAAAGTTATGAAAGTGGTGTAATGTCTGTTCTGTTGTCCTATCAAAATATCAATAATATTTAAAATAAGAAAGAAAGAAAAAAAAAGTTTATATTTAAATTCTACCTTATTGTCTCAGACAAGTTTCAACCACATGTGCTTTTTTGGACATTTTCTAAGACATTTTGGACATGCGATAAAAAGGCATGAGATCAGTAAAAAAAGCAAACTATGTGTAGTTTTTCTATGTGAATACCTTATTGTCTCCTCCAGAAACAGCCAGTATGTTTCCGGTGATGGACCAGCTGACGTGCCAAACGACATCGTGGAACTTGTGGAGCAGTTTGGCCGTCCAGGTGTTACCTGCTGGATCGTCACACGTCCAGATGAACACACGCCCGTCCTGAGAGAAGAGGGAAGGAGACAGTGAGGAAAACTCTGCCAGAAAATGTCAAACAGGTCAAGTGTGTTACTGAAAGTATCTTACATATACAGCGCCGGAAAAAGTTAAAAGAGCACTCCAAAATTCTTAATTTGTTAACTCTACATTTCTTTAAGAAAATGTCTTTAATGACAAAATGTTAATTTTGTAAGAAGAATCGGAGGAATGGAAGAATTAAGAGAGAAAACAAAATACAAAGAAAATTGAAAAGTAATCATAACAAAACGATGTAAATTATGTTAAAGCTGGGGTATGTGATTTCTGATTGATCAAAATTAACATGAGCGGTACACTTTGACCAATCAGAGCGAGGCTCCGAAAAAAAAAAAATAATAATTAAAAATAAAGAAAAAAAAATTCGATTCTCTGTTCTTATTGGCTGTTGGGACCGTCCATTCCCTTTGGCACCGACTTTGTTGGTGTAGAGCGTGTCAGGGAGGGACCATAGGGGAGGGACCAAAGAGAACAAGTGGAGCGGTTGAGGTATTTGGATTCAAATCTCTACCCCAACTGCTATTTTCTCCCCAAATTCTCCACCCCAGCTTTAACATAGTTTAACATACATTTTTTTATTAGCATTTATATTTAACAGCAGCTGACTGACCTGAGAGCAGCTGGCGATGGTGCTGGTGGGCAGACCGATGGACGGAGCCCAGCCCACGTCTCTGACCCAGTCAGAGTGAGCCTCCAGCTTCTGGTCCTCCTTCCACTGCCCGTCCTCCTCTCTATAGAGACAGGGAGACACATCACACACTGTCAGGCTGTGACACATATTAAGCTGATAGAACATTTAATATACAAACTAAATTACTTTTCTGACAGAGTACGATTTAACATTTCACTACTACACATTTTTTTTAAACATTTATGAAAAAAAAGCTTTGCAGCAGAACAAATTTATGTATTACTACTCATATATTTATGCAGATTTAATGCAGTTCCACTTGAATGACAAACAACTAAGGGCGTGTAAAAAATATTTAAAGTTTTTAAGCTAGTTATCACAGTATCACGATATATTGTGTTATCACATTTTAACTTATCACATTACAACGCAATGAAGGCTTACCACTAGCAAAGTCTCTCTCATGTTATAACGTGATACTGATCAATTTAGTTCCATAGTGCATATAGAAAGTCTTTATTAAACAGTGACTTACTTCCAGAGTTTGACCAGATTGTCGCAGCCTCCGGAGACGAAGCGTTTGACGTAGTTTGGTTTCTGTCCGGTCGGCTGGTCGATCAAACTCCCGGGAACCACAGCCGGCGCCCAACTGACTGCATTACAGCCGATCTACAGGGACAAGAGCAGGGGGTTAAGGAACACAGACAAAATAATAATGATAAAAAATTAATTTGAACAGTTAGCGAAGCATTGGGGATTTACCATTTAAAATATTACTTGTTTATGACAATATTTTATATATTTTTATTGCTGCACTATTGGAAGTTTTTTCACCCAATATTTTCTTTATTAGATTATATTGTATTTATTTGTTTTTGATCGCAATTCAAAGTATGATACAAATATCTAATTAATAAATCAAAATAATGATTGTATTATAAATAAAACAAATAAGTAAACAGTGTGTGTGTGTGTGTGTGTGTGTGTGTGTGTGTGTGTAACTCACAGTGTGTGCGTTGCTGATCTTCTTGACGTCCCACTGCTGATCACCAGTGAAAGTGAGCAGAGAAATGGCTCCATCTGAACTGCCACAGGCCAGAATCAAACCAAATTCATGGGGACCCCAGCACACCGAGTTCACTATGGAGAGACAGACAGAGAGAATAGAGCTATAAACAACAGATGCACTGTCTTATGTGTGAGTTTACATCATGCTGTAGTAGACCACACAGCAATTACAAATCACAGCAAAAAAATAAACAAAATGCCTCAAGTTTAAAAGTATTAAAAAAAATCTTTCACTGATTTGAACCATTTCTATACATGAGTTAAACAGTATAATATCAGAATTTCTAAGAGTGTGACAGGGTTCGACATAACGTATAGCCCGATGGCCCGGGGCCAGTAAAATCATATGCAGGGCAAGTTGATTGGCCAGTCACTGGCCCGCCCGGGCCAGTGACTGGCCAATCACAGTTCAGTATCAATCTTTTTGTAGACTATATCATGGTTCATTGAAATGCGCGTTGAGAGTCGTAATGAAAGCAGTGTTTATTTAAGACTCAATATAATACACCTAATATGAAATACAAAATATATTTTTTAATGAAAGGCCAGTGGACAAACGATGCGTGGGCGTTGTGACAGGCGGAGCAACAAGCGGGTGCACTCTCGCTCCGTTGGCAGAGCTGCCTACCGTCCGCCTGCGAGTCGACAAATCAATCGACTTACTTTGCCCCTTTTTTTCTTCCCACAGCAGAGGTTGAGGTGCAGAAAATGATAACTGCGCTTTTCCTTTAGCTGCCGCCGTAATGTTACAGTGTTTGCATCAAAGCCCCAATGGTAATACAAATGAGAGGTGTTATTTAAACGCTGTGAATGCGTCTCCGGTGATTGTGTCGGTTGTAGACAGAAACGAACGGAGGGACTCCCTCACTGTTCCTATAGAGACAGTGCATAACGCGTCATAATCTGAGGCCACGCCCATCGTGGGGGAAAACAATTCACAGCGCTCCATTCACTTTATATTGAATGCTACCCGTATTCGGCAAACAAACTTAATAAAAAACGTAATACGACATGACTTTCACAAATACACGTTACTTTCTTTAAAGCCACGACTCTTGTCTGTCTATACGAGCTGTTTTGGTGAAAAAGTATTGAGTAATTTTCAATATCGAGACAAAACTCTTGACTAATGTATGCTGAATGCTAGGCTAATGTTAGCCTTCTGCTGTAGGCTAACCATAGGCTAACCCTCACGGACGGGAAAAAAACACCTCAATATTGAAAATTACTCAATAATTTTTCACAAAAACAGCTCGTATGGACAGACAAGAGTCGTGGCTTTAAAGAAAGTAACGTTGTTTTCTTAAATGGATGTTCGATTACATTTTAAGTAAGTTTGTTTGCAGAAAACAGGTCTCCTTCAATACAAAGTGAATGGAAACGGTTTTCAACGGTCTCCCCCAACTGCGGTCCGACCCGGTCCGACCGGACAAAAACACCTCAATATTGAAAACTACTCAATTATTTTTCACAAAAACAGCTCATATAGACAAACAAGAGTCGTGGCTTTCAAGGAAGTAACGTTTTTTTCTTAAATCGATGTTCGATTACATTTTAATTAAGTTTGTTTGCAGAAGACAGGTCTCCTTCAATACAAAGTGGATGGAGCGCTGTTCAATGTTTTCCCCAAGATGGGCGTGGCCTATTTCATGCACTGTCTCTATAGTCGCGCAGTTAGGCACTGTGTTTTCAGGCTCGAGACATTCAATCAGATCGCGGAAGTCTTTCCCATCGCTAACGGGGGGGAATATCCCCGGTTATTATTTTAGCCACAAACCACAGTTCTTCTGCGCGGCGAGATCACACGGTGAAAAGCGTTTAACGTATGCTGCATATTTTGCACTGCATTGTTTTTTTATCGATAGTTTGAAAAAAATGGTCCCACACCGGACTCTTATGTGAAGCTGATACTTTTTGGAGAAGTGACGCTCCTGCAGCGCGCTCTCCCATTAAAAAAAAACGGCATAACCCACTGATTTTCGGATTTCTATTCTATTTTTAAAGTCAACTTGAGCGTAAGTGGAAAACAGGTCATTCGGTCGACACATTCACATCCCTAATGCATATAGAGAAAGTAATAAAAACAGCCACACCACAAAGAATGATCAGACCTTCATCTCTTTTTTTTATGTTTGAACATGACTTCTGCAGGTGAACTCCATCAATCCATTAAACTGCCCAAATTCAAGAATAAAAACAATCAAACTACTGGACTTTAAAATACTGGCCCACTCTTTCAACATACTTTCAGTTGTAGGCTTCAAATTCAATATGTTTGCCTGGTTTTATATTATGTGTATGAGCAATATCAACATTTCATATAGGCTAATTAACTAAAAGAAAAATAACCAAATCTAAAGGGAATATCTATACTGTTACAGTATAGATATTCCCTTTAGATTTGGTTATTTTTCTTTATTTTTCTAATACAGGTATTATAGTTATTGACACTAAATTATGAAGAAAAAAAAGTGTGTGCAGGGCCAGTGAAAATATACAAGGGGCCAGTAAAACTCGGATCCACTGGCCCGGCGGGCCAGTAGGAAAAAAAAGTTATGTTGAACCCTGTGTGATAGGAAATTCTCAACTCCTTCATAAGGTTCACACACACACACAGTTACCGACCTGAGGACTCGTGTCCGGTGTATTCGTGCATCTTGTCCCAGGACCCGTTCTCTTCCTTCCAGATTATAACTTTCCGGTCGTACGAACACGAAGCCAAAATGTTGCCAAACATCGGATGAGACCAGGCAACCTGCCACACGGGACCCTCGTGCCTACACACACGCACAGACAGATGCAATTAGTTCAACGGACTGTGTATGGAGCAACTTATATAATACAAACATGCCATTTTTTACACTTAATTATTGGTTCACTCACTTCTGTATACAATTATTTAACTTACAGCTTCTTATTTTTTTCTGTACATTGTTACTTACTTTTAGCATTTAACTTTTTACATGTTTGGATTTATTTTATTAAGCATTTTACTCTGCTGTCTGTACCGTCTTATTTTGTAGCTGTAACACTGTTAATTTCCATGCAATACTAAATAATTCCCCAAACTTACACCCTGACAAAATAATTGGTAGAGAAGTTACAGGAGCGTATTAATCTAAATTTAAAGTGACTAAGGCAGTTTTTCCCCCTGCTCTAGAAAAGGCTCTTTATTCCCCTGCTATGGTTGTAAATCCCCAGTATGTCTCTTACTCTCTTAAGTTTATAAAGCCTTTAACTGTCTCTTACCCTCTGAGGTCGGCTACTAGGATCTGTCCTCCGTTTCTCACGTCAAAGATCTTGACAGTGCGATCAGACGAGCAGGTGGCCAGCCGAGTGCCGTAGTAATCCATCTGGGCATCGTGCTGAAACACACACACAACAAAGCATGAAATTATTTAACTCATCTAGCTAACATGCAATTTCTAATGTCTTATCTTGATGTATTTTATGCCCCTGTAAAGCACTCTGAATTGTGCTATAGAAATGAACTAGCTAGACTGAAAATATCACATATAAGTAATAATAACAAACCAAGTAACACTAAACAGTGTGCAGTGGTGGTTTCTCATTCATAATAACTTGCTGTTTGTTTGTTTACATATTCTATTATACATTACTTCAATATGCTTTTGCATTATCCTCTTCTGTTGCTGTAACACTGAACATATCCCCGCTGTGGGACTAATAAAGGATTATCTTATCATGTTAAAGATTGCAACATGCAGTTCCTGTATATTATGCACCACTGAATGTTTCCTTTGGGGATAAATTCAGAATGCTCCCTCCCTGCCTAAATAACCATACAAAAATAAAAATAAATTAACTGTTAAAATAACTCCGACTCCGACCTATCTACAGTGTCTATGTTATTAACCAACTGCGAATGTGCTGTTATGTTAGATTAAAGTATGTTTCCTAAGCTTTACCATCAATCTACATAAATGTGGCACAATCAGGAAATGAAACATCGCCCGTATATCACAATATTGACATCTGATGGTATGTATAAAATGTGTCTATATTCCCACCTTACTTTAACCTCAAAGTAAACCTTAATCCGACTCAATACAGTGGTCACTGTCACTGAAATACATTGAGCTAGAACATTTGCAAAAGTAATCTGTCATCATAAGTGCAGTTGTATTTGTAATCAGCTATTTTGAAGTAAGCAGTCTATAGAAGTAAACCGCTTGTCTATTTAGCCAATGCTAACCGTTAGCTTCAACAGTAATTTTGAGCTAAATGAAAAGAGAATAAATACTTACGATCATGTCCTCGTGGGAGGTGTCCACCGTGTTGATAACGGAAACCTGAAATACACAAATAAATCATTAAAACCGCATTAAGAGCGACACAGAACTAAAGATATTAGTTTAGGGATTAGCCATTCTGCTAATAGGCTAGCTACTTGGGCACGTCAGCAGCAACTCATGGTTAACGTTAAACAACACAAACAATAGCAATAAGCTTGGCTCAACGACTTAATGGAAAGTTATTTGACTCACCATGACTGCGGCGGAAACAGAAACCCTCCAAGAATATTATTTAATCCTTATTTTTGGGAAATGAATCAACCGGGTCCAAAAACTGTGGCACCGACGTGGCAACAAGTACAGGAGCCGCTTCCCTTTCTACGGGTGGAAACAACATTCGCTTAGCAAAGGTTCCGCATACCTTGAATTCGATAGTAATTCTATAAATAAATAAATTGTGAATAAAAGTAAATCTAATATAGTATTGTAAATACAAAATAAAGTAAATAATGAAACAATTAACAATATAAAGCAGCATTAAAAATGAATATTTTAAACAATGAATCCCAAATGCTTCGCTAACAGATCAAAGGTTCCACTTATCAAACGTTTAGATTGCAATCGGTTGAATAATATACATGGCCTTTATTTTAATTTGATAGTTATTTTAAAATAAAAAAAATAAAGACATAAAAGACAAAGCTGACAATACAGCAACACATGAGAGGAATAACTTAACTTTATATCAAACGGGGAAGGTTGTTACGTCAAAATATTTGGGTAAGAGCAGGGCTAACGGTTTTTTAACGGTTACTTAAAAAAACATTACGTTTTGAGTAGTAGCATTTCCGGTTTTCAATCGACAATTCAATCAAATATTTGCCTTTTTCGCTCTTATAACCGACTAAAATCAAATATTAAATGCATTTAATTACAGATTACTCCACGCGGTGGCGCCATAAAGCTTTCAAACACTTTCTCCGCGACATCTATTTTTATCTGAACCCAGCGAAGTGTCAAGTTCCCCACCGGTTAGCTGTCCTCCCCTCCAGCCTCGCCATGTTGTTGGGTTAAATCTGTCGCCCCCAAAACTTTATTCAGATAATTGTTTTGGCCTTTCGTAGGCCTGTATCAACTTGTTTAAGATTTGACAGCTGCCAAAGTACCAAGATGTCGAATGTGTCTTACCACATCTCCAACTTGTTGGAGAAAATGACATCAACTGACAAAGACTTTAGGTAAGGAGTAGGAATGAGAAAGCTCGTGTGTGTGTGACAGTGAGATGACACTTTCTGTTATGCGGCTGTCATTTTACTACACAGACGACTTTATGTCCCGTTTAAGAAGTGTAAATAAGTGTATTCAAATATTATCACACACTTGAAGTTCAGGCCTATTTTAGCAAAGTTAAGAATGTTTGTGTGTGTGTGTGTGTGTTTGTGTGTGTGTGTGTTTGTGTGTGTGTGTGTGTGTGTGTGTGTGTGTGTGTGTGGTCTGTATGCCCACAACAACACGATAACTCATGGCCTGTCACGTTGATTAATTGATGATTTAACTTGTGTTTGTTATTGTGTGTGTGTGTGTGTGTGTGTGTGTGTGTGTGTGTGTGTGTGTGTGTGTGTGTGTGTGTGTGTGTGTGTGTGTGTGTGTGTGTGTGTGTGTGTGTGTGTGTGTGTGGTAAAATAAGAGAGTTTATAAGTCCACAACAACAACTTAATAATAGGCCTAGCACAACAATCACAACAAAATCGTAAATTGTATTCTTAATGAGTTCATAATTTTGACCTTTGCCTTTTGCTTCTGTTTTGTCATCTACATGTGTTTACGTGTGTGTGTGTGTGTGTGTATGTTAACGTGTGTGTTTGTGTGTGTGTGTGTGTGTGTGTGTATGTTTACGTGTCTGTGTGTGTGTGTGTGTGTGTATGTTTACGTGTCTGTGTGTGTGTGTGTGTGTGTGTGTGTGTCTAGGTTCATGGCCACCAATGACCTGATGCTGGAGCTACAGAAGGACAGTATCAAACTTGACGAGGACAGTGAGAGGAAAGTGGTGACAATGTTGTTAAAACTACTGGAAGACAAGAACGGAGAAGTGCAGAACCTGGCTGTAAAATGGTACACAGACCGTTACTTCATGTTCTGCCAAAGTTAGGCTATTTAAAGCTATAGTGCGTAACTTTTTCCATATGTATAAATGTTGGTTACATTCAAGCCATCGCCAAACGAGTTGACACAAAGTTGATCAAGCCTATGAGCTCCACAAAACTCTCTCTGTATTTCTCAGTATAACAGCGTTTACAAACTGGTGTCCCCCCCCCCCCCTGACACTGGTGCAAGAGCTCAGAAAAATCCCCAAGAAGAGCCCAAGAAATGTTTCAGTTATCGATTCTACTGCTTAGAAAAAACCTGGATGTACAGCAGAAGGTATGAAATCCATTAAGCGATCACAGAAGGCTTTACCTCATGTAGATAAGCTGACAGTGTTGTTGTAATTACTCAAAATTCCTCATGGGGGGGATGATGACAGAAGTTACGCAGTCTAGCTTTACGGATTATAAGTTTACTAATACTGTTCCTAAGTGACGTGATTTGAACATACAAACCAGAATGAACTGATTTACAGTAAGGTGTGTGTGGGTGCGTTTGTTTTCCAGCCTGGCGCCTCTGGTGAGCAAAGTGAAAGAGTCTCAGGTGGAGACTATGGTGGACACACTGTGTTCTAACATGACGTCGGACAAGGAGCAACTCAGGGACATATCCAGCATGGGACTGAAAACTGTGATCGCTGAACTGCCCCTGTCTTCATCAGGTAAATATTCTCAATACTACTGAATACAAATAAAAATGTGCATTATACATGTATTTAATGTTTTATTCAGTTGTCAAGCCATGTTTTAATCTATACATTTTTGATTTTGGAGGCTTTTAAAAGTGCTTTAAATGTTAAAGAGAATTAAAGATTTTTTTTAAGCAAATAACAAACGATAACTTGCGTAATTTTTCGACCACTTTTGTCAAATATTCTCCTCAAATCATATCCCCTTAATTGGGTTGTGTGTGTGTGTGTGTGTGTGTGTGTGTGTGTGTGTGTGTGTGTGTGTGTGTGTGTGTGTGTGTGTGTGTTTATGTGTTTGTTTTGCCAGGTTTGAACCTCACATCCAGCGTGTGTAAGAAGATTACGTCCCAGCTGATCGGAGCCATGGGCAAACAGGAAGACGTGTCAGTTCAGTTGGAGGCTCTGGACATTCTGTCGGACATGTTGGGAAGGTAACGATGAAAACAAAAACATTTTAATCCAATGCTGTCGCTCACTACAGACTTGAAATATACAGTATCAGCAACTGTCAAATGGATTTACCTGAAAGTTAGTACAGACATTCGTGGTCCCTAGAAGATAAATCCTACCCTACCACGTGCCACCATGAGGTTCACATTTGTGGTTTTGAATGAAATGTCCCAAATATTCATATCCCCCTCAGGATAAACTGTGATAACTTTGATTTGATATTATCAGCACATAATCGGTATCTGCAGATATTGGCTTTAAAATGAAAAAATATTGGATTTTAAATATTGGATATTGGAAAACTTTCAGATATAACAAGCTTTAAAGGTGCAGTGTGTAATATGACATCATCAAGAAAGTTCTACAAAGTTCTAGAATGCAAAACTCCCTGGGTAACCCCAACCCTTTCGAATAATAACAGAAGCTACAGTGGCCTTCAAGGACAAGAACAATTCTACATTTTAAACAATGCACCTGATGACATTCCAACTATGACACTTTCAAGATGGCGACACAAGGCCTTGGTCCAAAATATGCAGAAATATGGACATATATGAGACCCTTTCTAAGGGAAAAAATAATAATTCAAAACATTGTTTTCAGCTATTATGCACTAAATTAAATGTACTTGTGGATATTATAATTACTTTCTACAAAATCTGCTAGGAAATAAAACCCAAAATTCTACACACTGCAGGTTTAACTTTATAATTTTCCAATAATGGTATATCTGATATCGGTCAATATTGTTTGGTTTGTTTTCTCTCTTTAGGCTGAGTGGTGCGTTGGTCAGTTTCCATGGCTCCCTGCTCTCCAGTCTGCTCCCAAAGGTAAAACACACTCGCTGTTGATCCAGGAAGTTCCAATCTTTCAATATCTTTAAAACTTTAACGCAGACTTGAACAGTTAATTCTCTCCGTTGGGGCGCTCGTGGTGTAGTTAGACCCCCCCCCCCCACCTCCATGGAGTCTCAGTCCTCTTCACAGCAGACCCGGGTTAGAATCCAGCCCGGGTCGTTCTCTGCATGTCATTCCCCTCTCTGACACATTTCATCTCTGTCTCTCCACGCTGTCTAATAAAGTGAAAAAATTATCTTAATTTTTTTTTATCCAATCAGTTAACCAGTTCCAGAATGGCTGTGAGGAAGCGCTCCATTTTGGCTTTGGGTCACCTGGTGCCGTGCTGTAGCTCCGGCCTCTTCTCCCAGCTGACTGAGCACCTGCTGACGGAGCTGAACAAAGGCCCACAGACCTCCATGACCAGGACCTACATACAGTGTCTGGCAACCATCAGCAGGCAGGGAGGGCATCGAGTGGGTGAGACATTTAAACATTTGTTATTTAGTGCACAAGGAATTTGGATTAAACTTAAGAACAATCTAATTATATCTTGTATATCCGATCTTGTATCCGAAAGGCTATTTTACTATTTTTCTGAGCTCCTGCACCAGTGTCAGGGGGGGGGGGGGGGGACACACACCAGTTTGTAAACGCTGCCATACTGAGAAATACAGAGAGAGTTTTGTGGGGCTGATAGGCTTGATCAACTTAATGTCAACTAATTTGGTGATGGCTTGAATGTAGCTGACATTTGTTAACATGAAAAGTTACGCATTATAGCTTTAATTTTACGATTAAAAAAAGTTGTAATATTATAATAATGACGTTGTAGTTTTAGGGTGTGTGTTGTTGTTTTTCTCTCGATGTGGCCCTAATCCTATGAAATGAAATAAAAGGAAGGTGCAGAATTAGAAAACGTATTATTAACTGTGTGTGTGTGTGTGTTAGGTGAACATTTAGAGAAGCTGGTCCCCTTGGTGGTTAAGTTCACCAGCGTGGAGGATGACGAGCTGAGAGAGTATTGCTTCCAAGCCTTTGAAGCCTTCATACGCAGGTACACACACACACACACACACACACACACACACACACACACACACACACACACACACACACACACACACACACACACACACACAACTCGCTCGCTCGCTCGCACACTGTGTGAAACACAGTCACCTACACGCACTCTCACACTCACTCTCACACACACACACACACACACACACACACACACACGCACACACACACTATTCATGTTGTCCTCTGATTGACAGGTGTCCTAAGGAGATGTCCCCCCATGTTGCTACGGTAACAAAGCTCTGTCTTCAGTTCATGACCTTTGACCCAAACTATAACTATGACGATGATGAGGAGGCAGAAGACAGTATGGACATCGAGGACGGGCTGGATGAAGGTCTGTGTGTGTGTGTGTGTGTGTGTGTGTGTGTTTGTGTGTGTGTGTGTAAATAGCGTAATATTACACACTTTTAGGAGCTACTGTACATTTTTTAAATTCTACATTTCCTCATGAAAAGGGAAATTAAACATTAAAATAAAATGTTTAAGTGTTAGCCCATACATACAGTATATACACAAGGTATATCTCTCTTATCTTCTCTCCACTTCGTCAAATAATAAAAAAAACATGAAAAGCAAAAATCTAAAATCTTAAAAAAATAATTATAAAATACGATCTATCTCCTTCTCCTCCCGTTCAGAATCGGATGACGAATACAGTGTGTATGTGTGTATGTGCGTGTAGGTGACTGTGTCTGTGTGTGTGTATATCTGTGTGAGTGTGTCTCTGTCTGTCTGTCTGTCTGTGTGTGTGTGTGTGTGTGTGTGTAATAATATCAATCTCCTTCTCTCTCATTCAGAATCAGACGATGAATACAGTGACGATGACGATATGAGTTGGAAGGTGCGCCGTTCGTCTATAAAGTGTCTGGAGGCTTTGATCAGCTCTCGTCGGGACCTCCTGCTGTCTCTCTACTCGTCTGTGTGTCCCGCTCTGCTGTCCCGCTTCAGGGAGAGGGAGGAGAACGTTCGGGCCGATGTGTTCTCTGCCTTCTCCGCTCTGCTCAAACAAACCAGAGGAACGGGGGGGTCAGGGGGGGCCGGGCACCATGGTAACATAACGGCCGGGACAGGGACAGAGGCAACAAACAGGGAGGAGGAGCCAGCGGTAGCCATGCTCAAAACACAGGTAAGGAGGATTTTATTAGTGCATATGTAAGTAAGAAAGTAAGTAAGAAAGTAAGTAAGTAAGTAAGTAAGTAAGTAAGTAAGTAAGTAAGTAAGTAACTTAAGTAAGTAAGTAAGTAAGTAAGATGTATTTATATAGCGGTTTTAACAGACGTGTTAAAGTGCTTTACAATGTGCATAGAAAATAAAAGCATGGTAAATAATATGTCAAAGAATACAATGAATGAAAAAACACAACAGATAAAATTAGCAACGTATAAAAGCAGAAGTTACCAAACTGCTGCTAGCCTAAACAATTGAGTCTTCAATTGACCCTTAAAGCATTCCACACTGCTTGGCAGAGCAAAACAAATATATTGTATATATTGATATATATGTGTGTGTGTGTGTGTGTGTGTGTGTGTGTGTGTCCAGGTGCCTGGCGTAGTGAAGGCTCTCCACAGACAGCTGAAGGAGAAAAGCGTTAAGTCGAGACAGGGATGTTTCAGTCTCCTCACCGAACTCGCTCACACTGTTCCAGGGGCGCTGGAACCACACATACCTGCTCTCATCCCTGGTACACACACACACACAAACACACACACACACACACACACACACACACAAAAGCATGCACACACACACAAAAGCATGCACAGACAGACAGACACACACACACATACATACACGCAAACACACACACACACACACACACACACACACACACACACACACACACACACACACACACACACACACACACACACACACACACACACACACACACACACACACACACACACACACACACTGTCCTCTCTCTTTTGTTCACACACATGTTTGTATGGCTAAACTTGTGAGGACATTCATTGACATAATACATTCCCTAGCCCCTTACCCTAACCCTAACCATCAAAACTAAAAGCCTAACCCCAACCCTTACACTAACCCTAACATAAACCTAATTCATACCTGAACCTTAAAACCTAGTGTTAACCCTCAAACAGCCCTTTAAAGGCCTGTCCTTAAAACCTAGTGTTAACCCTCAAACAGCCCTTTAAAGGCCTGTCCTTAAAACCTAGTGTTAACCCTCAAACAGCCCTTTAAAGGCCTGTCCTTAAAACCTAGTGTTGACCCTCAAACAGCCCTTTAAAGGCCTGTCCTTAAAACCTAGTGTTGACCCTCAAACAGCCACACACAATTTGACACAACCCTTTTTTTTTTGCTTTTTATCACTAATTTTCGCTAAAAAACCTGCTAACATCTTTTTTGTCTTTCCCACTAACCGCTTCATTCTCTCTCTTCGCTGCTCTCTCTACTCTTCCCTTCCTATAACACTCTATGCTATAAATAATATTAAATATCTATATTTCTTTCCTCCAGGCATAGTTTTCTCCCTGACGGATAAGTCGACCTCCTCCACGATGAGGATTGATGCTCTGTGCTTCTTCCACGTTCTGCTGCTCTCCCACCCGCCTCAGGCCTTTCAGTCGCACATGCAGGTTCTATTACCTATATAACGCTATGTACATTTCATGATATTAAAGCTCTATACATACATCTCAAATCCAAATCAAGTCAAACTGTATCTATAAAGCACTTATCATTTATAAAAAGGTAGCACAAACTTAATAATGACACAGGACCACACTACATATTGTAGAGTTTGTAGATAATAAAGTAAATAATAATAATAATAATCTTAAGTTATTTACAAAGTAAAAGTATACACTGTGAATATAAAATAGAAAAAAGTTAAATTAATTGGTATATATTAAAAGCCAAACTATACTAACTACTATTTGCAGGGTGAAATATTTAATGCAATTAAAAGCTCATAAAGACTATTGTTTTGATGGTGTTGTGTTCAGGGGCCTGTTTCAGGTAGCTGGTTTTACATACTCTGGGTTTAATCATACGCTCTGAGTTGGTTAACTCAGAGCGCAGGGTTGATGAGTAACTCTGGGTTTTCGGTTTCAGAACAGTGGATCAGCGTTGGGTTTATCAACTCTGAGCGTGTTCACTCTGGGTGGAGCGTGTGCATAAAAGCCATCGTCAATGGATCGCTGATAACATGATTCACCATGGAAACAGAAGAAACAAATGATTGATCCTCCCACTTCTCCACTTCTCAAAAAAGAAAAAAAGAAATCTCCGCTCCTCCCACTAGAGTTAGAAATATTAACGAATGAGCTTATGGTAGCCTATGGAGAAGAATTAACGGGATATTGTCTCATAACTCTGATCTAATCTCCTCGGCAATTCAGAAAAAAAACAGAGTAAACATTTTTTGTCAAGATAATAATTTCGCTTCCGTATGAGAAGCCATAGTCTATTTTAAAAAGTTACGCATATCAGCTGTAAAGTAATAAAGCTGGCGCGGCACAGCATTGCTTACAGTGCCTAAAGCCTACTGTGCAGTAAACAGAACAGACTGTCGCTTCTTTTAAATGGGGAGTGAAATACATTAACGTCAAGACACATTAGGTGACAGTTTCCATTGAAGAGCCTGATTGATTTATTACCAGATCCATTTTCCTCAAGTGATCACAGTTTAAATTATTATATCATTTTTATATTCATATTAGGCTATTTAACGAGGCTTGTCTGTGACTTTAGGATCGCACAAGTGAACTACAACGATCGCGTGCAGCCGCAGCGTTACATGAATCCACCTGACATAAATCTGTTCAGTGGCACAGACGTTAAAAAACATACAATAGGCTACAAATAGGTTTATTAATCTGAATGTAGAGCATGTCACGATGTGTAAGGTGGCCGCCTATGAACGGACCGAGGGCTGAGAACAAGGCTACTGATCAGATAAATGATTTGTCAAACGTAAAATCATCAGGAAATGATAAAAACATCCCGATGGAGATTTCTATAGAGTGATTTTGCTTCAAACTGTACAGGGACGCGTGTGACAGTGACACGCTTTCTTCAGTCGGAGCTGCAGCGTAAAGTGAAAACAAACTCGGGTAGGTCTAACCACCTATCCAGCAGGTTAGACCCACGGCGTATGTTGCCGCAGTAACTGACTCTCGGTTGCATTGAACCTGCTACCTGAAACGGAAAACCCAGAGTTTCCACCAACTCAGAGCGAACAAACTCCGGGTTGCCTCAAAACCAGCTACCTGAAACAGGCCCCAGGTGCTCTTGTACTATTGTTTTGATGGTGTTGTGTTCAGGTGCTCTTGTACTATTGTTTTGATGGTGTTGTGTTCAGGTGCTCTTGTACTATTGTTTTGATGGTGTTGTGTTCAGGTGCTCTTGTACTATTGTTTTGATGGTGTTGTGTTCAGGTGCTCTTGTACTATTGTTTTGATGGTGTTGTGTTCAGGTGCTCTTGTACTATTGTTTTGATGGTGTTGTGTTCAGGTGCTCTTGTACTATTGTTTTGATGGTGGTGTGTTCAGGTGCTCTTGTACTATTGTTTTGATGGTGTTGTGTTCAGGTGCTCTTGTACTATTGTTTTGATGGTGTTGTGTTCAGAGGGGTATACTACAAAGCAAACTCAACAGAGCCCGGCTCTCTTTTTTTGATCTGGTTCAACATAACACATACCCTCGCTCAGAGCTAACCGGTATCACGAAGGCAGTTATCAACCTCTTATGTTGAACGAGAGTTTCAGCTTCAGGCTCTGTGCGCGTCCCCATGAGAGGGGGCGTTTGGCCGTCATTTGACTCTGCTTCCGCACAGACTGGACCGATCTTGTGCCGCTAACTTTACACAAACGGACTGATTGTGAGCAGCTGAGTAAAACAAAAGTGTGTCGCCAACTTCATTCAAGAGGAAGAGTTTGTCAGTCTGAATTATTACAGCAGAAAACAGAGAGCCGAAAAAAAACTCTTACTGCAAATAGGCTAAGGAGAGTGGAATGCTGCCAGCATGGAAATTATTTATTTATCTTGCCGATCGTTCTCGCAGTGCGTAACGTGACATTATAAAACAATGAAACGTTGAACTCGGATTTAAACACTATACCATTTAGCCTAAATATATATAGGCTACTTTGCTATATTTATAGCACTACGCCTATAGTCCCACACTTAAGAATGTAATTTAAGTCTGACACTGTCCCCAAATGAATAGCCTATGGAAAATAATTTAGTTTTGGGCCACATCATAATGAATACAATTTTGATTTAGACTATTAGCCTTTTATTTGAATCTTACAAATACCAATAAGCCTACATTAAAAAACCTGTAGTCTGGATTTTTCGGACAAATATGAATCTACTGTGAGAAGCTTAACCTGCGAGTCTGCAACGATGTCCGAACTGTGACAGCTGTCACCTGTCACGTCCCAACTGTAATCGCTACTTATGAAAATAAAGCCCACAGTGAAATAATGTTGCAAACTGTGATTTTATAGAACGCTTTATTAAGAGCCAGTGTGTGTATATCGCCAGGTAAAATCATTTGAGAAGAGGAGAGCATAGAGTGGCGCTGCATACAGTATAGATGTGGGCTATTTTACATAACTGTATGCATGCGGCAAAAAGCACCAGCGCGATGTCACAGTTCACTCTGCTGTAAGCCTAATGTCACGGCTTCGTTTCGTTCATTAACTTACTGATCAATAAATTTAGATGTAACAGTTTCCTCAGTAAGAATGTAGCGCTCAGACAATATTGTCAGGTCCGCGGGATTTCTAAATGTGTAGTTTCCTTGAAGGGCAGCGCTCTATAAGAGCCGAATTTAAGCTCAAACTCTGAAACAAAAACTGGTCTGAGCAGGTTAGCCGTGCAGCCTCTGTTACCACGGTGATCTAGCCAGGTAGAAAGAGAGCCACCTTTCGTGATACTGAAAACTCTGGCTTTAGACCGCTTTAGACTCAACAGACCTCGCTCAGCCCTTAATCTCGCTTCGTAGTATACCCCTCTGGTGCTCTTGTACTATTGTTTTGATGGTGTTGTGTTCAGGTGCTCTTGTACTATTGTTTTGATGGTGGTGTGTTCAGGTGCTCTTGTACTATTGTTTTGATGGTGTTGTGTTCAGGTGCTCTTGTACTATTGTTTTGGTGTTGTGTTCAGGTGCTGCTGCCCCCGGTGGTGGCCTGTGTAGAAGACTCGTTCTATAAGATCACGTCTGAGGCTCTGCTCGTCACACAGCAGCTGGTCAGAGTCATGAGGCCGCAGGGACAGGCCGTAACCAAGGGAACCTTCGACCCCAAACCGTTTGTTAAAGAGGTAAAGATAGGATAGGTGTGTGTGTGTGTGTGTGTGTGTGTGTGTGTGTGTGTGTGTGTGTGTGTGTGTGTGTGTGTGTGTGTGTGTGTGTGTGTGTGTGTGTGTGGTGTGTGTGTGTCAAATCAAATCAAATCAGTTTTATTTGTATAGCCCAATATCACAAATAGACATTTGCCTCAGTGGGCTTTACATTCCATACAGTATGACACCCACTGCCCATAGACGTGTTGTGTGTGTGTGTGTGTGTGTGTGTGTGTGTGTGTGTGTGTGTGTGTGTGTGTGTGTGTGTGTGTGTGTGTGTGTGTGTGTGTGTGTGTGTGTGTGTGTGTGTGTGTGTGTGTGTTTGTGTGTGTGTGAAATCAAGCATAAGACATCTACTGACAGCGGCATTGATCCACTATTTTTTATTTCTGATCCGATTCCAATATCTGTTTTTTGGATATCGTCAAATATTTAATATACAGTATATATTGCCAATTTTAAATACACACGTTACTTACATACGTTATTACTGTATTATCGCCCAACCATACATGGCAGTACCTTAGTTTTCAGCTGATGAAAATGTGAAATATGACTGAAAATTGTCCATCCAATGTCCATCCATCTACATATAGCATTTGACCCTTGACTCTCAGCTCTTTTAAATCGGGTCTCAAAACGTTCTTGTTTCCCTTTTAACCTGTAATTTCTTTTATTTTTATTTTTTATTTTATTTTATTTTAATTTTATTTTTTTATTTTTTATTTTTTTAATGGTAAAATGTTTTAATTCTTTTATTTAAATGTTGTATTTTTATCCATGTTTATCCATTTGTATTCTTTATTTGATTTTAACCCTGTGAAGCACCTTGAGTGGCCCTGTGCCTGAAATGTGCTCTATAAATAAAATTGCCTTGCCTTGAATAAAAATCCTTATCTTGTTTTTTTTCTCCGAGGTTTTCTCTGTGACCCTGAAGAGACTGAAAGCGACAGACATCGACCAGGAAGTGAAGGAGAGAGCTATTTCCTGTATGGGTCACATGGTCTGTCACCTTGGCGACCTGCTGGGGGCGGAGCTGAAAGGCGTGTTGTTGATCTTCCTGGAGCGACTAAAGAACGAGATCACCAGACTGACGGCTGTTAGGACCATCACACTCATCTCCGCCTCGCCAATAAAGGTTCAGAAGCAATTTTTTTTCTCAGGATTTTATTTTGATTTAATTAGATATTTTACCTTTCGCAAACAATCGAAATTATGTAAAAGAAGAAACATTTTAACATCTGATAAAAATAAAGCAAAAACTAGATTTTAACTTTTTTTTTTCTTTGATAGTATATCAAAGAAAAGAAAAAGCCTCTCTCTAGCCTTTTCATTCTTATAAAAATACTTTAAAAAAAGTAATTTAACATTTCCAAATCTAAAAATGCCAAATCGTACAGAGGAACATACTGTTATAAAAAAAAATACCCGTGTACATGTTGCCATTGCCTAAACCTTAACTTTCTCTCCATCTCCATTCTTTTCCCCCAGGTTGACTTGTCTTCCATCCTCCCAGAGACGCTCTCTGTTTTGGGCTCGTTCCTTCGTAAGAACCAGCGCGCTCTGAAGCTGTGCACGCTGGCCTGTCTGACGGCGCTGGTCACTCACCACGCTGCCACCATCAAACCAGCCGCACTGGAGCCTGTGATGAGTGAACTGCCCGCTCTGGTGGACGAGGCAGATATGCACGTGTCTCAGGTTAGAAAAGACTAAAATACACATTTAAAGCTTTAGTGTGTAACTTTTTCATATAAAGTGTCACAGGTTAAAAAACAACTCTGAGCTCAACACTAAAATACAAATGTAATGCTATAGTGCGTAACTTTTTCAAATTAATTAATGGCGGTTACATTAAAGCCATCGTCAAACGAGTTGCATATGTCACAGGTTAGAGATGACAGCACTGAACTCAACACAAAAATACCCAGTTAAATGTGGAATTGTCAAAATCACTTGTTGTCCAAATCAGTGACTATCTCCTCATGATCTGCTACCTGTCTGTACTGTGTGTATGTTAAAAGAAAATCCACTATTACAGTTACACACAGCTTATATTTTGTAAATGACATGTTGCTAGCTTCGGTGGGCCCCTTTGTTTACATACCAGAGCCTTGGCTGTATTACAGTAACACCAGATTTTACTTTTGGCATTCTCCAGAATCGCTGACTCCACTTTTAACTGAAGGATCACTTTAGGAGATTATATCACAAATCAAATCATAATATCTGTGCTTAATTTCAATATTGTTCTGCAACATGTGTTACCTTATTGTGAAGTGTTACCGTTTTTTTTTATAAATCTTTTTTAATATTGAAGGCTCTGTGTGTAATATGCTCATTT
>CM047518.1:26544603-26602103 GCA_026122265.1 Ammodytes dubius
CCCTGAGATTTCTCAATTGTTTTAATCCTGATAAAGGGGTTTTTACTGGGAGTTTTTTCTCAGCCGGGCTAAGGGTCTAAGGGCAGAGGGTGTGTATTTTATTTTTAAATTTCTCAATGATATGATGATGACGTTTGAATCAACTAAACTAAACTAAACTTTCTGCCTTTGTTTTGTGTGTATCTCAGGTGAAGAATGCTGGTAGTCCGGAGTCAGCCCGGGTTTTGTCTCTGCTGTGCCTGGGAGAGGTGGGGCGCAGTGGCAGTCTGGGAGGCAGTAAGGAGGTGCAGGGAGTCATTCTGGAGGCCATCTCCTCCACCAATGAAGAGGTGAGGGACCAACAGGGCTGAAAATAACTATATTAATCGATTTAAATTCTGTAGAACGCTTGTTTCAAAACCAGTGAATATCTCCTCACAATCCGCTCGCTATCTGTCTGTTCTGTGTGTGCGCTGAAAACCTTGTGAATGATGCCATGAGAACTTTTAAATATTTCTGAAACAGTCTCATTTTTCCTCTGATGATCATAAATAACATGTGACAGCAAACGAGACCATCATGCAAAGAATGCAAACAAAATTATTATTTTTCTGAACGCTTTGTCATGCTGACCCATTCTAAAATAAATTCTAAGTGGTTAAAAAAGTCTTAAAAAGTTAAATTTTATCTAGAAAACCTTGTAATTAACATCTTAAACTCATTATCAAGAAAAAGAAAAAAAAACACCTAGCTTCCCCCACTGACAGTGAGTGTGTTTGCAGGTGAAGACAGCAGCGTCCTCAGCTCTAGGCAGCATGGCGGTGGGAAGCCTCAACGACTATCTGCCCTTCCTGCTCAAAGAGATCTCCTCCCAACCACGGAGACAATATCTACTGCTGCACTCACTCAAAGAAGTCATCAGGTCTGTGTGTGGATCACTGGGGTTTCTGTGTATCTTTATGGGTTTTTCATTTAAAAATGTTACCTCTTGAATGCATTTTTTTTTTTTTACAAAATCCTGCAGGAATCAAAATCATCAGCTGTGGCTTGAGTACAACTTTTATTTAAAAAAATATATATTATTGGAGATTTGGGACACTTTTGTTCTATTGTTAAAAATACTCGCATTTTAAAAAGATTATTTATTTTAAATATCAATTAAGAGATATCAACAAACTGTACTTGATCTTAATTATCCTGGAATGGAAAAAAGAAAAGAAAAATTTGTAAATCTTTCTCTCTTCTCTCTTCTCTCTCCCCATCTCTCTCTTTCTCTCTCTCTCTCTTTCTCCCTCTCTCTCACCCACCCTCTCTTCCCCCCCATCTCTCTCTCCCTCGTCTCTCTCTTTCTCTCTCTTCTTCTCTCTCTCTCTCCTCTCTCTCTCTCTCTCTCTCTCTTCCCCCCACGCCCCCTTCTCTCTGCCCCCCCCCCCCACCCTCAATCTCTAGTGCCTGTCCGGCCTCTAGTCTCTCGCCCCATGTGGAGAGCATCTGGTCTCTGCTGTTCCAGAACTGTGAGTGTTCCGAGGAGGGAACCCGGAACCTGGTGGCGGAATGTCTGGGGAAGCTAACGTTAGTCAGCGCCGAGCAACTGCTACCAAGACTTAAACAGCAACTCAAAGCTGGTACGAAACGTGTGTGTGTGTCTGCGTGTGTGTGAGTGAGTGAGTGAGTGATGTGAGTGAGTGAGTGAGTGAGTGAGGTGAGTGAGTGATGTGAGTGAGTGAGTGTGTGTGTGTGTGTGTGTGTGTGTCACTGTGAAAATGTCTGCACTGTGGACGATTTTTGTGATGAAGTAGATTTAGAAGATCGATTGTCTGTCCGTCCGTCGAAAACTGACCGAAATATCTTAAAAAATACTATTAAAGTAAAATTAGAGTTTAGTAGTTTTTCTCGTTGTTTTAAGATATAGTTTCTTATAGGAATGTGCCTTTTTTGGATGAGATGCAAATCATTATAAAAATATATTGACGGTGGGCAATTTCATTTATAAAATCACACAAACTAAACAATAGTTTCTTCATTCTGTCCCTTCCTTACAGGTTCCCCTCTGGCTCGCAGCACCGTGGTGACAGCCATCAAGTTCACCATCGTAGACCAGCCTCTCCAATAGATACACTGCTCAAAGACTGCATAGGTAACTGTCTGTCTGTCTGTCTGTCGTCTGTCTGTCTGTCTGTCTGTCTGTCTGTCCTGTCTGTCTGTCTGTCTGTCTGTCTGTCTGTCTGTCTGTCCGTCCGTCTATCCTCTGTCTGTCTGTGTCTATCTATCTGTCTACTATGTCTGTCTATCTATCTATCTATCTATCTATCTATCTATCTATCTATCTATCTATCTATCTATCTATCTATCTATCTATCTATCTATCTATCTATCTATCTATCTATCTATCTATCTATCTATCTATCTATCTATCTATCTATCTATCTATCTATCTATCTCTATCTGTATATGTCTGTCTGTCTATCTATCTAGCCTTCAATAAATGTATGTAGTCACGTGGGTGGGTGTATGTATAGTTACGTGTGTTCAGCACATTCTTTTTTTGTGCTTTTTTAATATCTATTCCATATCAGTGACATCATCTCTGTCTTGCAGGCGACTTCCTGAAGACGCTCCAGGATGATGACATCAACGTGCGCCGCGTTGCCTTGGTGATGTTTAACTCCGCGGCTCATAACAAACCGAGTCTGATCCGCGCGCTGCTGCCGGCGGTGCTGCCTCACCTCTACAAGGAGACACGGGTCAGGAAGGACCTCATCAGAGAGGTATGCTGTCTGTCTGTCTGTCTATACATCTATCTGTCTGTCTGTCTGTCTGTCTGTCTATCTATCTATCCATCCGTCTGTCAAGAAAGATCACATTTGACTGTGTAAATTCTTAGTCGGGGACAGCCCTAGAGTAAATATGTTTCATGTGTCCTGTGTGTGTGTGTGTGTGTGTGTGTGTGTGTGTGTGTCTCTATTCCTGTGTGTGTGCGTGCCCGTGTGTGTGTCCTACAGGTGGAGATGGGTCCATTCAAACACACAGTAGATGATGGTCTTGATGTGCGTAAAGCAGCGTTTGAATGTATGTACACGCTGCTGGACAGCTGTCTGGACGGCCTGGACGTCCTGACCTTCCTAGACCACGTAGAGGAAGGACTCAAGGACCACTATGACATCAGGGTGCGTACAAAAACTGAAAATACTATACATTTCAGAGTTACGTCAAATCGACAGATTTTTGGCATTTTTTACGAGAAAGAGAATTAATTTGTGTATGTAAGCAGTATGACATTAAGCTGCACAAAGAGCGCTTGGACACAGTTGCAAAATAATAACAGGATCAATTAACTTTAAACTGTCTGTCTGTCTGTCTGTCTGTCTGTCTGTCTGTCTGTCTGTCTGTCTGTCTGTCTGTCTGTCTGTCTGTCTGTCTGTCTGTCTGTCTGTCTGTCTGTCTGTCTGTCTGTGTGTACTATAGATGCTAACCTTCTTGATGGTAGCTCGCCTGGCGTCTCTGTGTCCGGCTGCTGTTCTCCAAAGACTGGACAGACTGATAGAACCACTGAAGGCCACATGCACAACCAAGGTACCGGCCCTTTGAGGGGGCTTTTCCACCAATAATAATAATAAGGATCTTCTTGTATTTTTTGGTTTTCTTTTCCACTATAAAAGAGTTCCTTGTACCTACTTTATCTCGTTGAGATGGCGGCGCACACAATCATGTTGGTTAATGTTGAAAAAATGTATCAAACTAAATGTGGTTAAGGACCAACATAATACAAAATACATCAAAATACATAACATGCTTTAACCTGTTAAACATTTAAAAACTAACAAAGTAACAACGTTTTGGGGGTTTGAACTGCATTTTAATAGTTCTCAGTGGCATCTTTGCAAACCAAACAATTTTTTTCTAGTATAATTCACAAGTCCATTTATGAATAAACATGTTATATTGCCCCCCCTACCCCCCCCCCCCCCCCACCCACCCCCCCCCCACCCCCCCAGGTGAAGGCGGGGTCAGTGAAGCAGGAGTTTGAGAAGCAGGAGGAGCTGAGGCGCAGTGCGATGCGCGCTGTGGCCGCCCTGCTGGCTGTGCCCGAGGTGGAACGCAGCCCCAACATGGCTGACTTCGCCAACCTGATCAGAACCAACGCAGACATGGCCTCAATCTACCAGAGTGTCCAGGGAGGGGACGGGGGGCTGGGGACCTCCGAGTGCATGGATATGAGCTAGGCTGTTTATTATGACAGGGTTAAATTTGTTATATGATCGAAGCTTTTATTTTGAAAAACGGGGCTTTCGGATTTTTGCCATTTCTCTTTTGTCTATCTTATGGCTTTCCCAGTAAGAACTTGGGGAGATGGGCGTTTTCTAAAGACAGGCCATGCGTGCCAATCCCCATACTCCAATTCTATTTAGTACTGTATGTCAGAAAAAGATTTAGGATGTCCCGATACATGCACATGTCAAAAATACCTTATTGCCCTAAAACTTTCAATTGCATTCTGCAGTATGTAAACCATAATTTAGTACGTATAGTAAAAAGAAAAAGTATGTGATTTGGAACGCAGGGTAAATTATTATGACCCGGTTTTCTTTTTTTCTTTTTTGGATGTATACGCAAGAGAACTTCTTGGCAAGATGATTTTAGGGAACGCTGAGAGCATGGATATGAGCTAGACTCTTTGCTACTGTATGATGGGGTTTTTAAAGAAAGGGTTCAATCTGTTATATGTTTTTATTTGGAAAAACAGAGCTTTTTAGCATGAATTCATTTGGGATTTTTGCAATTTAGGATGTCCTAAAATAGGCCTACATCCAATTGCATGACATTTGTAGTATGCAAACCAGCCATGCTTTATAATTTAGCATATTAACAAGAAAATGTATGTGATTTGGAAAGCAGGGAGGGTTTTCGATACAGTAGAAGTTAACATTTGTTATATGATCAAAGCTCTTATTTAAAAAAAACTGGGCTTTTTAGCAATGAATTTCCTGATAGAAATGTGGCAGTTTTACTTCAATGGATTTTACAGTTTCTCTTTTTCCTTCCTTGTAAGAAATCGGTTTTGTTTTGTTAATTTAAATAAAATGGAAGCAACACTTTGAAAATCCCAGTGTGAGTTTGTGTCTGTATCTTTGAATCATCAGATAAAAAAACGCTGTTAGTTATGTTTGGCTGGGAGTATAATGTTTTGTGAATGCAATATCTCATTAACACTTTGAGGGATTTTCTTCAAACTTTGCACTAATGTCCACTCTGACTCAAAGATGAACTGAATAGATTTTGGAGGTCAAAGGTTACTGTGACCTTCCATATTGTGAGGTCTCAGTGACCTTGTACCATATTCTAGCTTCTTAGGAGCTTTACCTTCTTTAAAGCATTGACCACCACCACTGGACTTTCACCATTCGGCAATTGTGAAGGCATATAACCACCAGGCGCTAGTTATAGTTAGTTTTTGCATATAGTCACAATATGAACAAATAGTACAACATCTTTCAGTCAGGGCAGAACGTTGCAGATTATCACACCTAGGTTTACTGTATGTGCAGAGGAGTTTTCCAGAAAGACACTGATTTCTTTAATATGACTTTTAAAGTAGCTACGAGGAACCTTCAATATTTCTGAAACAGTCTCATTTTTCCTCTGATGATCATAAATTAAATGTAACAGCAAACGAGACCATCAGTGCAAATAATGCTATTTTTATATAGTTTTTCTTAATACCTTTGTCATGGGTATACGCTCACCCAGGAACAATAGCTGGCGTGGTAAAAACACCACCACATTTGTAAAAAAAGGGTGCAAGAATGAACAAAGTCTGAAAGTTCCTCGGAGCACTGCTAAGTGTTTTGGGAAAAAAATTAGCAAACAGAAAATTACTAAATTTCAGTTTTAAATATCTTACTAACCATGAGCTTAATTAAATATTTTAAAAAGGCTAAAAAAATTATAATTATGGAGCCTGTGTTTTCTATTGATGTTTACTTTATATTTTCAGAACAACATTTGGTTTTTCATTTGATACTTTTCGGTTGAACTCCTCAGAAATCACCCATGGACATATAAAGAAAAGAAAAAAATATATATAAATCAACAGACACGGCTTTGTCTGTGTAAAGGTTGTTTCCTAGACCGACCACCGAGTAGCGCTGTCTCACCGCGATTTGCATTGTATGCCACTTGTGCGCCAACGTAGTTTAAGTGTGTCCCGTGCGAGCGCCATCTTGTTTCATTGTTTACTTGATGCTGATGAATACAAGGTGAGCGGTGTTTTAAATGTCTTGCACAATCTTATAAGAATCTAAGTGTAAAACCACCCATCCGGTCGGTTTGTTTAGTCCATATGTTACATAAAATGTTAATTTATCTGTTGAATGTGATCTGAGATGTGTACACTGGCGTTTTATATGATAATTTTGTCGATTAATGTTAGCTAGCATGGCGATCATTGAGATACATTGTAAAACAACTCTGTCCTGATTTATACTGCTAAATTAAGTATTTTCGTTCCGTCCTTCTTTTTATTTTCACAAGAATGTATTTTTACTAAAGTGAATAATTATTTAACTCTATAGTTTATGGTTTACATCTATACATTTTTATATTTTTACTGTTACGCAAGACTGTATTATATGTGAATTTATTTGAGCTGCTGGAAAAGAGTATTTTATAACTCTTGTCTCAATGTCATGCTGAATACAAGGACAAACTAATGAGGAAGAATTGCCACTTTTTGGGTATAATCCCAAACGTCTGTGTCCTGACTCCTGTGATCCTTCTCAACCCATCACACCAAATGAAACACACCGCAGAGTCCCAGGGTTCATAGAGAGGCAGCTGAACATTTGGGTCACATCTGCTCCAAGGTAAATCATTACTTTAATTAACTGTCAAATAACGTGATGCTTTTGTTAGCGGATGATAGCTGGCTGTGGTTGTTAACTGATATTTGCATTAGCTCTGCAAGCTACGCTAATATGGCTACCGTCTGTTTACTGCTTCGGGGTAAAAACGGTTGCTGCGTTGGTGAACTTAGACTTGCTTGTTTATTGTTGTAAGGCGGTAGGGATGTTCACTCTGTCATTATTGATCCTGCCAGCTTATTAATGTTTAGATATTACAGTTCAATCTACAAATATGCCAAGAATTACTCAGCCAAGAAAATAGCACTAAGATGACATCAACACAGTGAAATACAATATTCATACACTACATTCAAGTAATTTATTTTATTAAAAAAAAAAATCTTGTTCCAACAACACAAAAACAAACAACATAAAAAATAATACTCGACATAGGCCTACCTCACAATTCAGGGCTAACCATCAATGAGCAATCACACATCCAGAGATACAACTCAATTAAAAAAGTTATTATTATATAAATTACAACATTGTCTTTCTCATTCTCAATACACATTCTTATTTCTTGACCTAAATGACTGTTGCATAGAGCGCTCCTTCGACTGTAGAAGTGTCTGCACCATGTTAGTTTATGATCATCAGAGGAAAAATTAGACTCTTTCAGAAATATTAAAAACAAAATGGTGCCGATAATAAATAAATATATTGTGAAAAAAAGTAACTCGTAGCTACTTTAACCAGGTAAAATTCATTGAGATTAAAATCTTCAAATATGCCAAGAATGACCCGGCCAAGAAAACAGCACTATGATGACATCAACACAGTGAAATACAATATTCATACACCACATTCACAATGTCTTTTATTTACATTTAAAAAAAGTATTACAAAAACACATAAACAAACAACAGAAGAGAAAAAATACATGACATATATCAAAATTCAGGGCTAACCATCAATTAGCAAACACACATCCAGAGATAAAATTAAATGGAAAAAGGAAGAGATAACTATAAAAAATACTAATTACAACAGTCTCATTCTCAATACACATATTCATTTCTTTGCCTTGTTGACTGTTGCGTACAGCGGTCCATCCACAGTAGAGCTGTCTGGAATTTGACTGAAAATAACCGTAGAATATTCACACGCAGAAGAAGAGCTCGGTTTGGGTGGGGTCGCCTCACTAGCACCAGCTTTGTCGGAGATTATTTTAATATTGACGGTAGAGTAAAGCACTTGCGGGTCGGACGGGCTTTTGGGAACGTCGACTGTGGCGTAAATGGTGTTCACTGCTTTTCCTGATCGGCGCTCCGGTATATCCTCATAGACAAATTCCTTCAGGGAAAATAAAAATATATATAAGTTTGAATAAACCCCCCAAAATATTCTTCTTCAAAAATAAATTAATACAAATTATAATTACAATAATAAGGAATACTAATAATTAAAAAAATTAGAATTAATTCAATTAAAAAACTATCAAATAAAACAATGGTCTAGGAAAAAAACTTTCCTAAAAAAGAATAAAAATAAGTAATTAAATATTGGAAAATAATATAAAAAATGTATTCATAAAAATAAAATTACATTTTGAAGCTTTAAAATAAAAATCTATCAATAATACAACTCTAAATGAAATCCACCCTAGTGTTTTTGTTTGTTTTATTCTATAGACTACTGGCAACATTTCTCCCAAATTAGTCCCCCAATGCTCAGAACATTAATATTTCTGAATATTCCCAGTGAGAACCAACTACACATGTTTGCACTAACCTCTGTGGTGTAATGTGCTGCTGCTCTGTCACTTGTATTTTTTGAAGACGAAAATCCTGATAGAAAAGAAAAGAAAAGATCGAACAACAAATAAGCAAAATAAAATAAAATGCATTAGTTCAACTTCATCACATTAATTCATATTTCCCCTCTCAACCTCATGATACGAAACTCTGCAAACTCAAAGCTGCAAACTGATTGGACATCACAACAGTTGTATACGCCCATTATATCACGGTTACGAACCAATCAGATTGTTTGATTTAAGCTACCCGTATCTTGTTTTTCTGCACTAACCATACTCTTCATTCTGGTGAAAAATCTAAAGCTACAACAAAAACATTCTTGAATTTCCTGGAAATAAACCATCAAAATGTAAAGTACAATCCCTCATACAGGGAAAACGTGAGTACTGTGAGGTTTAACTTACGTTTGTAGATGAGGATCAAAATCAGTATGAAGAGTATCAGCAGCAGCACAGCTACACAGACAATCACAGCAACGACAATCCAAAAGCCACCTGCAAGAAAGCATGAATTTGAAAAGGAATTGTAATAATTTAACATATAAAATATTGCTACTATGCGGAAGAAAGTTTAAGATATAACATTTTCTTTCTTACCACGACTCTCCAAAGGTGCCTGAGTTGTAACAGGAGAGGGTGTAGGTGAAACTGAAAAAAAAAAGTGAATTTTAGTTCATTTAATTTATAAATTAACACTATCCCAAGGGATACATAATTAGAAATAAAGTTGTGCAGAAACATAGCAAATGAAGAAAATCTATTTTGTAAAGACATTTTTGAGAATAATTCCTCAAAGCGTTCATGAGACATTGCGCTCACAAGAATGACCCCAGACAGACGTATGGTACAACCCTGGCCATTATTTACATTAAGAATAATTGGCAACAAGGATTAAGTTAAGAATTCAAATATGTTTACTTCACATACAGTAGGCCCAGTGTTTCCCCCACGTTCACTCAGCAGCGGCGCAGCGCCGCTGCTGAGTGAACGTGCGCCGCTGCTATAAAAATCCTTCTCCTCCGCATTTTTTTATTTATTTTTTTTTATTTTATTTTTTTTGTACGTAGCTCCTTTTAGAAAATGGGCAGCACGTAACGTAAATTGCGCAGCACGCGGCACATCATCACGTAGCCAACATCAAAGAAGAAAAATAACCTAACAGCAAGTGTGGCAGTAGTAGCCTACACGGTTGCAAAGTTACAATAGCCTCGTTTGAGCAGGAGCCGTCTTGCTCAGACCCTCGCAATTATGATGCGCGTCAGCAAAAATGCTGTGCGCTCAGCAAGACGAGTGTCATAATTGCGCAGGTCTTAGCAAGACGGCTCGTTCTCAAACGAGGCTATTGATTCTAGCAGCGAGTGAAGCGGAAGAGTGAAGAAAGAAGGAAAGAGAGAGAGAGAGAGAGAGAAAGAGTAAGTTGCTAAAATGTGTCGCTACATGACCACCAGTGTTAAAAACCCTCTGAGCCCTATCGTTATTTTATTTTATTTTATCTAGGCTATAAACCGCAACCGTGCCGTTTTTCCTCTAGTAGACTACGGTGTGTGTGTGTGTGTGTGTGTGTGTGTGTGTGTGTGTGTATTTTCGGGAACTTTAAAAAATGAATCCATACTGTTAGATCCAATGTTGTTCTTTATTGCCATATAAAATCCGTTTTCATCGCGTATTTTAGTTTGGGATTTATGCTAATCGCCTGTAAGCATGTGGTCATTAGCATAAATGCAGGGAAAGGGAAAAAGCCTATGGACTTTTTAAAAGAGCATGAATAGTTTCTATTATGTATAACTTATATTTATTTTATAATTTTCTCATCACTTTTTGACTCCCAAGACTAAGAAGAAGTGTTTTAAGCAATAACAAGCTTAATACATTTGCCTTTTTGTGTTATCAATAAATAATTGTGAGATATTTTTTGCTTTTTTACTGTCTAATTGATAATTTCCTACATTCAAACGACATCACTGCAGCACACATATTCTGATAGTCCAGGTTGTGACCCAAATAAATGATAGCTTGACAGCTATGCATTATAGGGGTGATGAATGCAATCTTAATAAGAGAATAAATCCAGGCAAACCAAAACGTCTCAAAAATGGCTTAGGGCTCAAAGGTTAAAAGGCTGGTACTGTGCACAATGTCTAGTTAAATGAGTCTAAAAAGCTGGGTGATTAGAAAGGCAGACGGGGACGATGGAGGAGCTGAGGTTAGTAAAGCAAATTAGGGAAGCAAACTTTCAAGCTAATGAGAATTTTCTTTTGGATTTGAATGCATAATGCTAGGTGATATTATTTGAACATTAAAAATACATGTATATAGGGTAATTTGAAGGAAACAAATAAGATTTCTAGCATTTCTTACTTGTTGTTTAAGTGCTCAAGTTTATTACAGAAAATACAGGTAGACCATGTAAGAGAGGAAAGAGAAGTGACAGAGAAGCAAGGAGAACAAGAGAGAGAGGGTGCAGTGGTAGATCCTGAGAGGTGTTTTGCCCATGATTGCAGGAGATTTAATTTTTGAACAATGTGTCTTGTGTAAAAAACAGTGTGTAGTGTTTTGAAAGAAGTGTGTTGGAGAATTTCAAACACAGTGCAAAGCACTTATTGTGTTTGTAGGGTTGGTGCTTTTGTTTAGGGCATGGTTACAAAAGTCAGAGGTTGTGATGCTTTGGGCATAGCAACCACTTTTAGTGTTTTAAGCATTAGGCAAAAATCTGTAAATAAATTGTGCAAATTATTTTTGTTTAAATATTAATTTCTATACAAAAATGTCAAAATCTGTAAATGAAGACACAAAAGGCAAAGTTACAACACCAACTAGAACTGCAAGCAGTTGTGAACGGGGGCCAAGCCTCCCACGCGACTCGGGATCGGGCGTCGTCGTCCGCGGCGCCGGCCCCTCGCTTCACGGAATCCGGGGATGTAAAGTTTTTGAATGTGCGATGTTCGGTGTGGGAGTTATAGCCCCACGCGCGTTTTCTTTGCTTTTTGTGGTTTTGGTGCCCCCTATGGATGACATTCGCAAAACTGTGTTATATAGAAAGATGCAGCTCAATGTACCGAACAAGTGGATGTCAAGTTTTTGAATGTGTGATGTTTGGTGTGGGAGTTATAGCCCCACACGCGTTTTCTTAAGTTTTTGTCGTTTTGGCGCCCCCTATGGATGACATCCGCAATACTATGTTAGATGGAAAGATGCAGCTCAATGTACCGAACAAGTGGATGTCAAGTTTTTGAATGTGGGATGTTTGGTTTGGGAGTTATAGACCAAAAGGCAAAAAACTTGCAGAGAAAGATGCTCAAGTGGATTAGGAGATGTATACTTTTTGTGTTTTTGGCGCCCCCTTTTGGCGAAATTTTCCAATTTTTTTTGAGGATGTTCATTAGGACAGTACGACCATATTTCTAAAATATTGTCTTGATACGATGTATAGTTTTGGATTTATGATCACTTACGTACAAGGTATTACAAGGAAGCTAATCGGCGAATCTTTAAAGCGCTACCGTTTGGTCTTCCGATGGTCGTAGAAAAATTATTTGACCAACTTTTGCTCGTGGGAGTCGGTAGAGCATAATGCTTTTGGTTTCGTCCAAATCGGGCGAAAACTGTAGGAGGAGTATGTTTTGGTGACTGACACAGTTTTTGCGACGTAGCAAAAAATTTATCCTATCGCAAATGGGCGTGGCCTATCTCAAAAGATGCAGCTGACTTGTGGGCATCTGTGGATATAAAGTTTTTGACTGTCGGACTTTCGGTGTGGTAGTTAACGTGTTTTTGTTGTTGTAGCGCCACCTAGTGGCCGGCATGTCTGAATTTTTTTGTATGCTGAGAGACCAGGGGTCTGAACTAGTGATGCAAGTGGCATGTCCCAACCCTTTACGGTTTGGGCTGCAGCACCACTTTTAAACATGGAAGAATAATAATAATCCCTACAAAATCAATAGGGTTCCCAGCCCTGCGGGCTGGGAACCGCGTTGCTCTGCATAACGCGGTTCCCAGCCCTACTCGGGCTTGGCCCCCTAATAATCCTATCTACAGTAATACACAGGACTGTGTGAATAGGATTTAAGTGCATATTCTCCTATCAAAGTGCACCAGATTCGTGCATTCCAATGTACAGGGTACAAAAAAAATTCGGCCGGGGGGGCATGCCCCCGGACCCCCCTAGAGGGTTCGGGGACCACAGCACCGCTGCTGAAAAAAATCCTGCGGGAAACACTGAGGCCTATATTGCAAGATAACAAAATGCAAGTTTTACTGGGTGGAAAAGGGTTGAGTAGAATGAGGCTAACCATTTTTGACTTAACCACACACTCTTCTTAAACCACTTCCTTTGTTTGTTTTCATGCTGTGCAACACAAACACATCTCCTGATCCACATGTGCACCGTTGCATTTCTTCTGCTGCAAGTCGTGATTTCGGAAGAGTTTTGTTTCTGTTCCAGAAAACATTTGACTATTTGAAACCTTCAAATGATGGGAACCTGTGGGGTTATTTGTCCCTTAGACGGATCAATTTAAATCTGGGTCAGTTTCAGTGGAAACTTTTCGCTTACCTGCCCTACGTGATTATCTCTGTACCCCACCTTCCTGCCTTGTTGTACATTTTTTTTTTTTTTTTTTTTTATTGGTTTATTTCAGGGACATTGCACACTAATCAACATTCAAAATGTAAGTGAGCCAGAGTTAGCCTAAGAGGCTAGTTTTCATCTGTTGTCCCCTGGCCAGATACGTAAAAGGCAACCTAAAATTACAGAAATAAAATGCACGTATAAACAAAGATTAAAAAACAACATAGTCAACTCAGAAAATACAGTAACACATAGTAAGAACGAATTGACAGACAATGGCAAACAAACAATAAAATAAGCAGACAATAAAACACAGTGTACATTAAACATTATAGGAAAGTGCACAAAACAGTAGATTAGAGCAGGACAAACACCTACAATAAAAACACATAAACAGCAGCATAACGCACGCAACATGCAGCACAAACATATACAATTAGACACTCACATGAACAACACAGGACAGGAGCACACAAGAGACAAGCAAGCAGGACAAAACAGTTACTAAGAAGTCGGCAGGAGAAGCAAATGCAGTCCTAGTGTGTACACAATTGATTACTAATGAGCCATATTTTCAGCTGTCCTGAAAAGGGGCGGTAAGAACTAATTTCTCTGATGTGAGCTGGTAGTAAGTTCCATTCCTGTGATGCTGTAACTGAGTATGCTGAGTGGCTAAAGGCACTTTTTCTAAAGGGTACAACACAGTCTCCCCGGGAGGAGCCTCTGGTTGTCCGGTTTGAATTTGACCTCTGAGTGATACACTGTTGAAGAGGTGGGGGGGGGCTTTGTTGTGCAATATTTTAAAAATAAGGCAAAGATTTGCATACTTTACATAAAATGATAAATTTGTATTATAGATCTGCATGTCAGTTAGGAATATAAACTTATAAAATAATAAAAAACATATCTCAGTTTACACACAGAAAACAACCAGCCCGAAGCCTTAGCAACTCACCTACAGTAACCAGGACTCTGTGGAAGAACTGGGGGCCTTTCATTGGGTCAGAGCTGTCTGCTCCACACCAGTATGTCCCAGAGTCTTCTGTCGTTACCTCTCTGATTGTAATGGTGATATTCTGCTTAGCTACATCCTCTTTCATGGAAAACTTCTCAGTAATCGTTGAAAAATTTGCTGTATTTCTGGAAATTTTCCCGGCAATCATGCTAAATTTCCCGTATCTTAGAGGTCGACATATAGATGGATCTTCTCCTTTACAGATGAATTTCATCTTCGTAACAGCAGCGTCTTCATATCGACACCAGTATGTGAGATTCTGGCCAACAGTTGGAGACCGTGTGAAGTTTGTTATAGAATCTGTAGAGAGACAGACAGACATACAGACAGACAGACACACAGACAGACAGACAGCATTGACTATCAGTGACTGACAACATATAAGAAACACCTTGAATCAGGCAAACCTTAAAGCAACAATATGTAACATTTCGGTGGTCTGTGGGAATGGGTCAGACACCATTCTCCTTGTTCAAACTTACTGGACTATTAGATTGACTTTGAAACAGTTACATATTGTTGCTTTAAAGTGTCATTGTGTGTTTCTCACCTTGGAACTTCAGTTGAATTCTTCTGACTGCAGTTCGGTAACTTCTTGTATTTGAACCACACCAGTAGACACCGCCATGCTGTTTAGACACATTACTGATGGACACATTGAAGCCAGTGTCTGTGTCTGTGACAGTGAATGTCCCATTTGACTTCACAATAGATGATGTTGAGAAAATATCCTCACAGATTGCACCGTTCTCTTTGCAGAAGAACCGGACTTTGTATCTCAGTTTGGGTCCTGGGTAGTTGCAGCTGATAGTGGTTCTAGCTGTCCTGTACACAGTTTGACTGAATGGTTTCGGGCAGGCATTTTCGTCTGCAAATGAAGGAAAGAGAAACATTTAAAAACCCATAGTTACACACAGAAAATACAAAAACATAAAATACAGCAATAATTTAAAGCTACAGTTCGTGACTTCTGTTGCCCCCATGAGGAATTCTGAGTAATTACAACAACACTGTCGGTGCATCTGCATAAGGTAAAGCCTTCAGTGATGGCACATGGTTTTTATACCTTCTGCTGTACGTCCAGGTTTTTTTCTTAGCAGCAGAATCAACAACTGAAACATTTCTTGGGCTCTTCTTGGGATATTTCTGAGCTCCTGCACCAGTGTCAGGGGGAGACACTACAGAGAGAGTTTTGTGGAGCTGATAGGCTGAATCAACTTTGTGTCAACTCATTTGGCAATGGCTTGAATGTAACCGACATTACATTTTTAAAGGAAAACGTTACACACTTAAGCTTTAAAAGAGTTACCAGTTACAGAGTAGTAAAACTAAATGTATTAAAAACAAAAGTAAACCATTGGAGTATGAATTATCAAAAGGTTATAAAAATGCCAATGTCTCTTACCAACAACCAATTCTTGTTCCTTAGTTTCGGAGTGTCTATTTCGCTCATGAAATTTACACTTGTACTTCTCAAAATCCTTATGTTGTTGTCGATTGATCGCCATCTTGAGTTTTTTATTTTTTGTGTCATGGTAGAGGGAAAGTCCGCCTTTGTCTTCCCACACATCCTTCTTGGTGGTTTGAATAGATGTTTTTTGGGCCCAATTACAGTAACGCTTTCATATTTTAGTTCTTGTTTTTTCTGGGATATTTGCAGATTAAATTGACCCATCCTTCTCGGCATTCCCTCTCATCAGACGAGGCCATGCAGCCTGAAAATCAGACAAAGACAAAGGTTACATGCTTAATGGACTCCACTTATAATAGCGTTTTTCTGTGGTTTTTCACAGACCCAAAGCGCTTTACATTGTTTCGTACACATTCACCCAATCAGACACACATTCATACACTGATAGCAGCAGCAGCTACCACCCAGGATGCAAGCTAACTATCAGGAGACATTTAGGGTTCAGTGTCTCTTTGCCCAGGGACACTTGGACATGTGGCGGGGAGACGGGGGATCGAACCACCGACTCTGCAGTTGTGGGTCGACCACGCTACCCACCTTACAAAGCGCTTTTCCCTGGTTCTTCACAGACCCAAAGCGCTTTAAATTGTTTTGTACACATTCACCCAGTCACACACACATTCATACACCGATAGCAGCAGCTATGATATTTCGGTCCCAGTGAAGCAAACTCTAACACTTCTCATGAGTTTGGTTTCTGCAGCTGTTATGCACCTTTTACTTTCAATTCCGCTTTTCAACTCAATTTGAATATTTAACACCTCTATAATTAGTCCTAATTCATGTGCTATCCTCGTTCAATATAAGTTACCAGTGTTTATATATGTTTTAATTGTAAAAAAAAACAACATTACTTAATCAAAAAGCGAAGTATTAAATAATAGGAAGTATAGGTTATATCATAACTCCATATCTGAGCTGTGAAAACTTAACGTGAAATTTCAAACACAACCTGTCCGGCAAACAGTTTTTTTATCATTTATCATCAGTAGGTTATAATACTGTTGTGTTAGATGAATTTCCCATTGTGAAAAGCAACAACAATCTTTTTTTTTTATTATTGCTTAGGGTTGATTCTGTGACCTCGTGTTAACAGGAAATGTAGCTCAAGAAAACCACAATGCAGGATGTAGCACAGAAACTGGGCAACTCTTTAGGTTGGTGTTGTAAAAGTTCTTCAACAAATCTCTAAAATTAGAGTCTAGAGAGGCAAATTAGGTCATGAAACTCCCTAACTCACTTTAAATCTCAGTTACAAACTAACTCACTTTTATCAGAATTACTTTTTACATTAGAATTTAGTTTGAATTAATATCTTAAGTTGTAGCTTAACTTTGTTAGTTGTAGATTTTGTATGTATACACAAAATCTATGTAAAGCTGCAAGAAATATATTAAAAACATTACATTCATTCACTATCTACACACTTTCTCCTGGTTATAATAACTTTCTACTCAAATTTCTTAGTAGTTTGTAAATGTTGTGTACACTTTTTAATCAGCTCTGTACAGCACTGTTTTGAAAGGTGTTATACAAATAATTAAAAAGAAATATATAGCCTATATATTATTATTATGAATGGTTTTACCTGTCATCATTGTGAGTGAGAGGAGTAGTAAAAGTGGTATCTTCATGTTGTAGAAGTCGGTGCTGAAATCTTCACTTGTTAAACTGCAGTTGGTTTTTTTCGTTTGATGTGTGTGTGTGTGTGTGTGTGTATGTGTGTGTATTTGTTATGTGTGTGTTTCCTGGGATGATATTTTAGGTTGTCTAAATGTCCCCGCCTGCTTTCTTTTCCTCTTCCTCTATCGTTTATTCTACTGTCACTACTGTTGCGCTGCGCTTTTGTATATCGTTAGCCTCATAGCATAATTGCCTAAATCATATGTACTCTACTCTACTTTTACTCTACATCTACTGTACCCCTACATCTACTTTTCGTTACCTAATAGCATAATTGCCAAAGTCATATTTTAAGGGTTATAGAGTAGGGTAAAGTAGATGTAGAGTAGAGTAGATGTAGAGTAAATATGATTTAGGCAAAGATGTTATGAGGCTAACGATATTATATAAAAGCATCAAGGTTCTCTCTCATAACATTAGACCTTAGAAAAATCACAAGAATTAGGAGTTACATGAGCAGTGTTTCAGCCAGTGTTGACGAAGCCAAGATCTTGGTCAAAGGTCTAAATGTTACACAGTCAATCATTTTCATGCATTATGCTTTAGGGTTGTACGTCCGGGCTATTCTTTTGTCAAAATGGCAATATATAAATAATTATGTTTAAATGTGCATCTCTGTTTAAAAAGAATCTAGATGTTGGATAAAGCCAGAGCTAAAAATCTTTATTTCATATATGCAATATAATTTGAGTCCAAAGTTTTTACAGAACAGATTTTGGATACAGACTTTGTCATTTCATATAACAAGAAAACACTATGTACAGGTCTTAAAAATTCATTTTCTGGGTGCTCCGGTGGTGTAGTGGATAGAGCGCGTACCATATTGGCTCCGGCCTTCGTTGCAGTGGTCGCGGGTTCACATCCGGCCCGTGGACCTTTACTGCAGGTCATCCCCCCCTCTCTTCTCTCTTCTCTCTCTCTCCTCTCTCTCTCTCTCTCCTCTCTCTCTCTCTCCTGTCTCCCCATTTCAACTCTGTACTATCCAATAAAGCTTGAAAATGCCAAAAAATAATCTTTAAAAAAACATTTTCTGCATGTTTTGAAGAATAAAATGTATCATAAATCAGACAATTAACAACATATGAACAACCCCTTGTGTTATAACCTTCAAAATTGTGCTAAGAATGTTTATGGAAAGTTAAGTTGATATAAATGCTTTAGAAGATGAGATTTTTGGTTTGGAGTATTGAAAAAAATTATAATTTTGAGACAATGGCCGTTAAAGATAGTTGTATTATACAGACAAAGAAGACAAGGTTTAGAAAAATAAACAAGTGAATGTACATTTTGGAACATTTGTTTACAAGTATGAAAGAAGACATGTTATGGAAGCAAAATCGGCAAAATGGTTAAAATTGCTTGAAAAAAAATATTGTCTAAACTAAACAAAATCGTGAACGAAAAAAAATCTACATTCATTTCTTTGGTGCTACTGTGGGTGTTTGAGAGTAGAATAAAAAGTGTTGTCGGGCAAAGCAGACGGGAGATTGACAGTTGAGTAGGCGGGACATTGGGCAGCGTACTCCACAGTAGAATATGTGACACCGTCAACTTTGTCTGAGCTGTTCTGGAAGGTGACGCAGGGTTGCTGGTTCAAGGCCGGAGGGTGTGTGGGGAAGTTGGCAGTGGCATAAACAGTGAGTGCAGTTCCCACTTCCGCCTTTTGGGGGCGCTCCTGTATCTCCTCATAGAAACGATCCTTTCAAAGCAGAATGCAAAACACACAGGGGATTGGTGACACTTAACAATACATTAAATAACTGTTAGTTTATGCTTAGTTAATGCATACTAAACATTAACTCATCATTAACTAACCGTTAATAAATGCTTAGGAAATGCTTAATACGCATCAACTAAGCTATGAACTAATTTGTATATGCTTAGCTTATGTAACTAACCATTAAAACTAAATATTAATACACACACACACACTACACACACACACACACACACACGCACACCACACACTCACTTACACACACACACAAACACAACACACACAACAACTTTTACACTCATGTCCATTCACCTCTGTGGCGTTCTGTGCGTCTCCATTTCCTGCGTTTTTTGAGCATTTAAACCCTGCAAGATAAAAAAGGTAAAAATGTCAAAAAGGGAAAAGAGGATTAATTTCACAACATAAATCTGACCGACTGACCTGACCAGGCCACAACCTGTCCGCACTGTATGTTTGTTTAAATAGCCTTTGTTAACAAGCCAGTTTACAGAGCCTAGGATGTGTATTGACGCTGGATTTTTTTTCAGCATACACAGAGTATGGTGAGCTAGCGCGCAGATAATGACGAGGTTTTCACTGATTTTGACATTTTGACAAACATTCTCCAGAATCACTGACTCCACCTTTAATATGATTCTATGACCTGACCATTGTGTATCCCTAGAAATTATTAAAACACTGAAAGCCCGAGGATATCAATTTCCAGACTTAAAAAACAAGTGTTATTGAACTTTTTTTTTTTTAAATTACTCAATAATTCATCAATTCATCTATGTAAACACTATTGGCCAACCCATACTACTTTTTAAATGTAAAAGCTTGTGCGTGTATTGATATGTGTATTTATTTAATATTGTGCAAATTGTTAGAGAAATATTTTACGTTTGTAGAGGAGAGCCAGAATGAGCAAAAGCACCAGAACAACTGCACAGACGACCACAGCAATGAAGGCAGAGTCACCTGTAAGGAGAGGGAAGAAAAACTTTATTTAAACCAACATCAACACACAAAACTCATCCAAATCAAAATGTGTTTTTAATAATTTCAACGTCATTCTTTTGCTTCTGCTACGGTGGGTTTCGAAAAAACTGAAGTGTCTTTTTCTCACCATTTGCTGCTGCAACTGGATTACCGAAAGTTGTTGACGAAAAATCTGGTGTTGATGTAGTTGGAGGCACTGAAAATACAACAGATTACACACACACACACACACACACACACATATAGTACAGAAAATAACAGACAATTTGGCAGATCTATCTATCTAGTTGTCAAGTCAAATTGATCAGTAATCACAAGTTCTTGTAGCTTTTCTTTTGATACTTGTTAACATTTTAAAAAGTGGAAGCAGAATTGTTTTGTATTTGCTAATACAGCTTTTTTTAAATCTCACCATACTTCTTCCGTTTTACAACAGACTAATTTAACCTGCCAAACTCCAAGTTATTCTTAATGCATGTGTAAACTTCTGTAAACTCCAAACAACCAACCAAACTGTGTTTGTGTGATCATGTAAAATCCTCTTTCTGATCAGAAAACAGAAGTGCGTTCTTCTCACCATAACTCTCAGGAGCTGCTGTTGCTTTTATTGTAACTGGATGACGTGAAGTTGTCGACAAAATAGGTGTTAAGGTTGTCGAAGGCACTGAAATTACAACAGATACAACAGTTTACACACACACACACACACACCAAACATTAGGTGAAAGACAAAATCAAAATATGGTCAAATAAAATTAACATAAACACAAAAACAATGTCACGTTTAATTTATTTAACGAGAAGTTTGGTAGATGTGAAAGCAAAGTCTGTGTATGTAATAATTGTGTATGTAATCGCCCTGTCAAACTTCACCATCTGACTAAGTCTGACTCACCTACAGTAACCAGGACTCTATGGAAGAATGAGGGGCTTTTCGTTGTTGGGTCAGAGCTTTCTGCTCCACACCAGTACGTCCCTGTGTCTTCTGTCGTTACTTCTCTTATTGTTATGGTGAAATTTCTCTTCCCTGAGTCAACTTTCATGGAAAACTTCCCAGCATCCATTTGCTGTGTGCTCACTAGACGTTGACATATAGATGGATCTTCTCCCTTACAGATGAATTTGTTTTTCGGTGCACCCTGATATTTACACCAGTATGTTAGATTCTGTCCAATGGTTGGAGACCTTGTGAAGGTACTTATTGTATCTGTTGAAAAAGACAGACAAACAGCATTGACTATTAGTGATTGTAATCAACAACTTATATAAAAAACCCTTCCCTTAGAGGTCTGCATTTTGCAGGATGCCCACAGGACCTGCCCTTATAGGTGTTTGCTGCGCGGGTGATTTTTTATATTGTTGCGGGCGGGTGCTGGCGGTCAGGTTAATAAACTGCAGGTGCTATGGTTGTGCAGATTGCCAATAAACGTTTAGTTTATAGCATTGCTTGTTTACACAGAGTGATCGTCACTGACTGTATAAGCCTGACTATCTCTGACACGCTGTCAACTCTAGATCACCAGCATGTCAGATGTTCTTTACTCGCGCGTCTCACACAGAAACTTATGGAAGCGGGCAGTTGCAGACACACAAGTAGCGTGAGCGGGTGGGTGCGGGTTGAATAAAACAGGCCGCGCAGACCTTTACCTTGAATTAAAAGAGTTAGATGTGTTTTTCTCACCTTGAACCTCCAGTTTAATTCTACTGACTGCAGTTCGGTAACGTCCTGTATTTGTATTTGACTCCACTCCACACCAGTAGACACCGGCATGCTGTGAAGACACTTTACTGATGGACACAATGAAGCCAGTGTCTGTGTCTGTGAGAGTGAACGTCCCATTTGACTCCACAGAAGATGATAAAATATCCTCACAGATTGGACCGTTCTCTTTGCAGAAGAAAATGGTTCCTGAGAGATCACATGTGATGGTGGTTTTAGCTGTTCTGTAGGCGGTTTGAATAAAGGGTTTTCTGCAGCCATCGTTGTCTGCAAATGAAAAGAAAGGTTAGAAATGTTTAATTTATCCACGATATCTGCTCGTCCAGACTTGTATATTGTGCACTTTGTGGAAAATTGATTTCCAAATTCTCTAGCTTGGTTTTCTTTGTTTATGATAAATTCTTTGTTTGTGATAAATTCAAATAGAGGAGGTGTGCCTGATGAGGAACTTCATTTCAAAAGTACACTCCAGAGGGGGTCCTCACACAGGGTCCGCCATAGTACAGCGCCCCTGGAGCAGTTTGGGGTTAAGTGTCTTGCTCAAGGACAGTTTTACTGCTAACTCTCTCCTGTCCGGTGCCAGGGATCGAAACAGCGACCTCAATGTTACTGGTCGGCCCCTCTTCCTCTAGGCCACACTACTACACTGCATGTACCCGCAATCTCATTCTTTCGGTCACTTCCCGTTGCTCAAGGGTAGGAACGAAGACCTTGGTACTCTCCCAATCTCCTCTACCTGTCGTTCCCAGCAAACCTTCACAACATGTTTGGGCTTCTCAGCTCAGCCCCTTTCTTCACCCGAGTGTCAGTAACATACGACCACAGGACAGCTGACATGACTACAAAGTCGATCATTGACCTTTGGTCCAAGTTGTGCACTTATGAGCAACCTCGTGTATGAACATGGACAATCCATGATGAGCACAGAGGTCCAACCACAACCCACCACTTGGGTTGAGATCACAGAGGCCGTTCCTCCCAATCTGGCCTCCCAGGTTTCCTCGTTATTGCCAAGATGAGCATTTAAGACTTTTACTGGAAATATCAACTCATTGAGTGGGGCATTCGCCAGCACCCTTCCCACCTTTGTGTTGTGCTAACACTCAAACAACAGTAAAAGTTTTACTCTCTACAACTCGTAGTCGCATTGAGGCGACCCTCTCATCCATCAGGTTAGAAAGTGATTTATCAAAGGCAGGGATGTAGCACACTAATCCTGGGTTCAGCTCGAGCCCGATTCAAGCACAAAATACCCATACATTAGTATTAAATAGAGAAATGAGAAGGGATACAACGAGTGTTTCCCCCAGCGCTATATGGCTAAGGCGGCCGCCTTAGCCATATAGCGTGCATCATGTGTATGCACTTTGATGTGCATACACATGTTAAGAGTATGGTCAATTATTTGTATTTAGTGTGTCTGCATAGTATTGCACCAAAACAGTAGAAGTTTTCTTTAATTGTACTTTTTTACTGTCTGCATGTTTGCAGAAAATGTGTACCTGCACATAGCAAACACAATTGCACAACTCTAAGGTCAGTGTCAGTTGTATTTTTGTATTCAAATAAACAGTTGTCTATTTCTTTAGTGCGCATTGGCATCTTTGAGCAAAATACCCCCAAAACCTCGCCGGGGCGCTTCCTGTTCCCCTGGGCAGCGACCACCTTCACTAAGTAATTTCCTGGGGGAAACACTGTACAACCAATGTAGACAAATAACAATACAAATATAGATTGATAAGAACCAAACCAAAAGCTAAATGTTAAATGAATAAATCCACTCAGATGAAAGCATGACTCATTACTAGACTAGGACTCGACTCTCCCTTGGTGACTCTGACTCTGACAATCGGGACTCAACTACAACAATGAACAAAGGACATGAGAAGCAGTGATAGAAAAAGATGCAGCATGTCTTACCAACTACTTTTAATTCCATTATATCTTTCTCCTCTGATTGGGACGTTTCATAGAATTCACACTTGTATTTCCCAGAGTCTCTTCGACGTTTCAGTTCTCTGATGACCACCCGGAGTTGTTCACTTGTTGTATCATGATACAGGGAAAATCTGCCTTTGTCTTCCCACATATTCTTCTCTGTGCTTTGCAAAGGATGTCTTTCGGGAGGAACTAGCTCGATAGCTTTATAGTTTCCGTTTGTATCTGGATATTTGCAGGTGAATTCAACCCATCCTTCTTCACATCCCTTCACTTCATCACAACCTAAAGATCAAAGAGAAGAATTAATGTCATGTTTGATTCTGGAATAGTCTCAGTTGGGCTCTATCTCAAACACACTTGATTAAGAGAAACGCATGATTACACACTATAATTTACTGTTAAAGTTTATTTTCATTTAAAGGTACAATAAAGAGCAAGAACCTCTGCTCATAAAATCTCTATATGGATTTAATAAAAATGCATTATCATAATAATTAATTCACAACTTTGCAAGAATTTCTATGCATCTCTTAGGCAACCATCTCTTCTCACATCTCCTATAGTCATTGCTCACTGTTGATTTTTTTAAACATACTCAAGAGAGTGGTTTCAAGCTGAATTTTAGGGTTGCATTTAAATTGAACTGTTCAAAGACAGAAAGGTTTTTCTACAATGACATGAGAGGCAGTAATAGTAAAACGTGCTGCATTCCCAACATTAAATTCCACTTTATCTATCTTTATTTAGTTAAATTCTTGGTAGAATTCGAACTTTGACCAAGTTTTAAGTTTTGAAGTTATTCATAATCAAATTAAAAGTGAGTGTCTCTTACCAGAAACCAGTTCTGATTCCTCAGTGTCGTGGTCTGTAGATGTAAATATACACTTGTAGTTCTCAAACTCTTCAGGTTGCAGTTGATTGATGTCCACCCTGAGTTCTTTGCTTGTTGTATTATGGTACAGGGAAAATCTGCCTGTTTTTTTCCACTCATTCTTTGTGCTTTGCAAAGGTTGTCCTCTGGGAGGAACTAGCTCAATAGCTTTATAGTTTTCGTTTGTCTCTGGATATTGGCAGGTGAATTCAACCCATCCTCCTGCACATCCCTTCACTTCATCTGATGCATCACAGCCTGAAGATCATAGATAAAAGTTAATTTCAAGTTTAATTCTAAAACCGCCTGAATACTGTTGGGGTCTGAATATGATCTCTACTTGAAACACACTTAAATTCTTAAGTGTTTTTAATACTTTAAACATTGTGATTTTAATTTTGAGGTTTATTTTCATTCAAACATACAATACATTAAAGGCCTACTTCACCGGTTGGAATATGAAGGTGTATTGAACTCGGAGATCCTATGAAGTATAAAGGTGCAAAAAAAAAAAAAATCGGTCATCCTAGCCTGAGAAAAGGCAGAAAGAGTGTTTTATGGTCTCACTGTCTAACCCTACATTTCTCTTTCTGTGATGTCACAGAAAGAGAAATGTAGGGTTAGACAGTGAGACCATAAAACACTTTTTCTGCCTTTTCTCAGGCTAGGATGATCCGATTTAAAAAAAAATTGCACATTTATACTTCATAGGATCTCCGAGTTCAATACACCTTCATATTCCAACCGGTGAAGTAGGCCTTTAATGTACATTGCATTACAATAAACTGATTAGCTCAAACTAGACCACACAATGTTTGAAACTGTCCTTTTTTTACAGGCATATTTATAACATTCATTCATCTGTAATATCAGTAAACAGGTGGTTTTTACCTGTCGTCATCAGTGAGAGGATGAGCGGGAGAAAAAAGGTCTTCATAATTTTGAACTCCGGCTGTTTATCTGATCGGTTTGTAGGTTTCACACGTTGTGGTGTCTGTCGAATGTTGTTCTTCCTCTTATTAAAAAAACCCGTCTCACCCACGCTTTCCTGTACTTCCTCTATTGCTATATTTTAAATATTTCGTCATCACAACTACTTCCTCAATACATCTTTTGTTTGGCTTTGAAAGTTAAGAGGAAATGAGAAACAGAGTAATAGAGAAAGAGGAATAAAAAATAGTTGGATCAATAGAAAACAGCTGATATACAAATAACCACAATATGTCTTTTTTCATACTAGTATAAATCAAACGTCCAAAACCTATATTTAGGTGTTTATTTGACTAAACCTTGTCTGTTTGCGTCTGTATATTTCTCCTACACAACCATCTTTAACAGCCATGTACATTAAAAGTTTCTTGATGATATATGTATGATAACAAAATGTTACCCTGCTCACATGCACATCTCGGGCTTAATCCCAAGCCACTGCCGACTCATTCTCTGCCCAGCTTTGCATGTTGGTCTACTATGATCCTTATCTGATATGTAAATTTATGCAAAGTAAGTTCCAAGTAAATGGACAAAAGAGATATTTATGCTCCATAAAGGGGAAGTTTGACAGGTTTTTAAGCGTGCGGGTTGACAGGATATGTTGTTCCTTTTAAACTAGAAGTTGTTGTTAGCTTTACAAATAAACACAGTATAAGTGACAACACTTTGTTGGTGATGACTGTGTGTTTGACCATAAAGCCTTATATAGTAATAGTGATGAAACATCCCCCACAATGTCTGAGAGGTGTCCGAGCATTTTTCAGCTTTGCATCATCAACGTCACCAGCCAAATAAAGCCAACAGGATGTGAATCACAAACCAAACCACAGAAAATTAGGTGTAATATTATATTTAACTTTTCATGTTACATCAGACTTTACTCACCTATTGAGCTTGTATGTGTTGATGTCAAAGTTTTGTTCTCACGACAATTTTGGAAATAAAATAATATTAAAGTAGCTACAAGGAACTTTTAAATATTTCTGAAACAGTCTCAGTTTTCCTCTGATGATCATGAATGACATGTAACAGAAAATAAGACCATCAGTGCAAGGAATGCTATTTTTATATAGTTTTTCTTTATGCCTTTCTCATGAGTATGCTCACCCAGGAACAACAGCTGGGGTGGTAAAACACTACCGCTTTTGTCCTAATGGGGTGCAAAAATTAATACAAACTGAAAGTTCCTCGGAGCACCTTTTTAATAAAGAAAATATCTTAAAAAGTAAAGAGCAAATGTGTGTATATGAACTTTTCATGACACAACTAACAAGTTATTCATTTCATTTCTTTTTCCTTTATTTATTCTCGAAAGATCAATTGAGGGTTACCCTCTTTTACAATGACGTCGAGACAATTACAGATACACAATATACAATTAGACACACACACACACAACAAGCTTACAAAGAGACAACAACAATTAAAACATTCAGATCAATTGAATAAAGCAGAACAATAGCCTAATTAAAACATTTACAAGTGGAGTGGGGCTGATTCAAAATAATAACTTTAAATTGGTTAACAGTTATGAGTGTATTTATTTTAATTTGATGTTGTAGGCTGTTCCAGGAGTCAGGGGCACTGTGGCTAAAAGCGGTTTTACCAAGGTCATATATGACGATATGATGTTAAATGTTTTATGGGGATTTTTTTTTATTATTTTTTCATTATAAATTGGTCCATATTTTTTTTTTCACTATTTCTTAGACGATTGTTTTGTATACATGGCATCTCTATGGCAACAATTTGAAGGCCATCGCTCAGCACTAATAACAGCGATCATTTTTCCTGGGTTTCTTGGCTGTGTGTGTTGGGAGAGGTCGGGACGCCCGCCTTATTTCACTCATGGTTTTGGCCGATTGCGTGGGTTCAAAGTCTGATAACGTTTTGTCATTTTGCTCCAAGTGAAACATGGAACAAATGCTGAGTGTGATTTATTAGATATATAATAATATACATAGAAATAGATTTATAGATAAACAAATTACCTTCTCCCTTCACCTGAATTCAAAAGGCGGTTGGCTGTTGGGTTGAAGGAGTTCTCATATATGTATGTCCTTATCAGAGGTAATCTAAACCTGGAGCCAGAAGGCAAGAGCCGAAATGTTTATAAGAACAAAATGTATCACAAATCAGACAATTAAAATCATATGAACAAATCCTTCTCTAATAATCTTCAGAATAGTGCTAAGAATGATTTTGGAAAGTTATGTTGATGTAAGTGCTTAATAAGTTGGTTTAGAGTATTGGAAAAAAACACTTGTGTTGAGATAATGACCTTTTAAAGATGGTGGTATAAGAGACATACAGACAAAGACACACAAGATTTAGTCAAATAAACACGTAAATATACATTTTGGAACATTTGTTTACAATATTATGAAAGAAGACATATTATGAAAGTGAAATAGGCAGAAATCGCATAATTGACCAGAATTCCACCAACATTTTTTTTTGCCTGCAGTCTCGCCTTAACTTAACAAAATCCTGAACGAAAAACAACATGAATTTCCCCAATGCTACAATGGGTGGTTGAGAGTAACATACAGACAAAAGACAGACAAGATTTAGTCAAATAAACATCTACATTTACATTTTGGAACATGTATTTACTAAAAACTTTGTGCCGTTGGAGTCTATCTGCTTTGCTGCTTTGGGACTGCGATGCATTTTGATTTGGCTGGAAGTTAGATGATTAAATTACATTTTTAATTTCAAATCGATGCAAAAGTTTCATTTCAACTTCTAAAATTTAAGGTAAAAGGGTCTATGGAACAATTTTGGGTCGAGTGTCAACAAACCAATTATTATTATTTATTTTTAATTAAAACCTTTAACAATTCATGATTTCGATTGTGGCCATTTTGGAATATGGGCTACAAAAAAAAAATTATCTGGTTTCTTGACACTGGAACCAAAATCGTTCTACAGACCCTAACCTTGAATTTATAATTTATTATCAACTTGAAATGACTGAGTGTCCAGGCACTACACTATTTTTTTTAAATGTTTGTGTAGCATTTAGTTAGAATGACTTTTTTAACTTATTTTCTTCACAGGAACCGTTCACCCCTTCTGAGGAGCATGTGTTGGTGGTTCGTCTGCTGGTCAAACATCTCCACGCCTTTTCAAACAGCCAGAAGCCGGAGCAGATATCCAGCTCTCCCTCGGCCCACTCACACACCCACACCAGCCCGCTCGAGGAATTCAAGAGGTCAGATACATATAACTACTGAAAAGCCCTTTGTTAAGAACCCGAATCTGAAAAATGCTTTTTACTATGTCATCTGGGGAGATAGTTGTATGATAGTTAACATTACACTCAGTGCAGCTACATGGCACAACTAGATTGGATTAAGACTAGACACTCGAACGGACCATGTCACTTGTCTGAGTATACATGGCCTTTCGGAAATCGGATAAATGGCTGTCTCCACTATGTTAGGTGTTCTTATCCGACTTCTCTTGTCCGAAGTAGATCGGATAAAGGTGTTTACATGCAGTTTAAAAGTCCTGTTGAAGTCTTATTCGTTTAGTTACCCGATTATGAGTCTGCATGTAACCGCACTGACTGTCTAGCAATGATACAAGGAAGTCAAGAGGTCAGATACATATGAAACTACTGTAAAGCCCTTTGTTAAGAACCACACATCCACAAAATCGTTCATACTATGCAATTTGGGGAGTTAGTTGTATGATAGTTAACATTACATTTGTCTAACAGGGTTTTCAAGGATACAAGGATACTAAAAGGCATTAGATTAGTTAAAGTAGGTCAGAGGAACTTTTAAATATGTCTGAAGCGGTCTCATTTTTCCTCTGATGATAATAATACATATGTCAACTGTAAAGCCCTTTGTTTAAAACTAGGGCTGTCAAACGATTAACATTTTTAATCAGATTAATCACAGGATTCTGTGGATTAATCACAATTAATCACGATTCATTTTACCATTCGAAATCAGCCCAAAAAATTTGAATTGTCTCTGTATATTGTTGTATGAACGGAAAGATAAAGGACAGAAAGTGGATATGTACATTTAAAATTAGTATGTTTATTAATTGAAAATCCAAATGATGGTTTTAATACTGAAAATAAATTTAAATCAAACTAAAATATATAGGCCTACTTGGCGTTTTGTACGCGCGACCACGTCCAAGGGGACTGTTCATGTGTGCCAGGAAGCTGACGTTATGTTGATGTCTGATCACGCACACCTCTGAAAACTGCAGACGTTTGTGTCCTCGCAGGCTTTGAACAGAGCGGACAATGTTTCTCCTCCTGTTGCTCCCGACATCAACTGTCACCCGCGGCAGTTGATTTTATATAGCGGAGAGTGGCCTAAGTTGTGCAACTTTTCACTCAAAGTGACTTTAAAGTAAGGCCTTGACAGTATAGTCTCCAACTCAAATATGTACATATATTTCAGGGTGTTGTGCATCCCTGGCAATAAAAACTTTGGATCTGGAATAAACTGTTGAAGAAATATAGCTTTCAGAAAAAAAGTTGTCTTGTTGCACAACTTGCCCCCGGTGTGGTGTAAGTTGTGCGGTTGGAGAGAATACCATGGGGTGAATTGTGCCATTGCTATATATCTCATAAACTGTAATGCAAGACAAATCCATTAGACAATTACTTATTTAAGGTTTATTTAAAGTAAATATTTGACAAAGATTGAAGAACAATTTTCTTAAACAAGGCCTAGCAGATCTAATGGTTTTACCTGCAAAGCTCACAATGACAAAGTCACCATCATCATCTTTCTGGCCATCTGAACTCTCATCAGTGAGAAAGTTAAGTGGAATTGAGATGTCACTCTCTTCTGAGCTACTGTAGACAATCACTTTCTTTTGGTGACCAGCGTATACAGCCATGCCACTGGCACAACTCTCAGAAATGTACTTTGCACTAGTTGCTCCATGCTTGTGGAACCAACTGCCACCTGACAAATGTGATTCCCTCTACATGTCTGCCTTTAAATCAAGGCTCAAAACCCATATGTACACCCTGGTGTTTCCTCCCCATTAACTATCTTACCTCTGCACTACTATCTGTGTTTATGTGGATGTATGGGCTTTACGTCTTTTATTTTGGTTATTGTTATTTTACCTTCATTGTTTACCTACTGAATGCACTATGTACAGCACTTTGGACAGTGCAAACTGTCATAAATGTGCTTTTATAAATACATTTTACTTACTTACTTATAACTCACATAGGCCCTTTGGCACAAATCACCCCAACCCCAGACATATGGATAATAAGCATGATGCAGCAGTTTAGGGCTGACATCGTGCTAACTGTATAGACACAAAGTGTAGCAAACTAAAGCACTAAAACATGTGTCAAATGTTTTCAAACTTGTCTATAATTGTTCAGACACAATAATCAAAAAACCTTGATCATGGAAATTTTTACTTTGAAAAGCAAAACACAGTTTTTTTAGCTTAAATGTGCTTATATCTTATTCCTTGTGTCTCCCTTCTTTACAGGATGAGTCAAATGGATGGCTCTTCTTAAATATGTGGTCACATTTCCAATTTCTTCCACGGTTTTCTAGAAACAAGGGATGGCACAACTTCCAAAATGCACAACTTAGGCCACTCTCCCCTACTATCTATGCCCCTGACACATACGTGGCCGTTGGCAGTTTAAAACTTTAAAACACGGCACGGGCTAACGTGCTGCTATGTTTGGCTGCGCGCAGCTACTGATCCTGGGTCAGCCACAACGTTAGAGTGACTGTAGTACAGAGCCGGTGGGATGCACGGGGCAGATCATTCTGCGCATGCGTTAAATGCGTTAAAAAAATTAACGCCGATAATTCCAGAAATTAATCACCCTGCGTTAACGCGTTAATTTTGACAGCCCTAGTATTTACACTAGTATGAAAGAAGACATGTTATAGAAGCAACATAGACACAATTCTAAAAAAAAAAATCCAGAACTAAAAAGTTGCCAGGACTTTTCCCAGTGCTACTGTGGATGTTTAAGAGTAGAATAAAAAGTGTCTTCGGGCAAAGTAGACGGGAGATTGACAGTTGACTAGGGGGGACATTGGGCAGCGTTCTCCACAGTAGATGTAGATGTCTCACCGTCAACTGTGTCTGAGCTGTTCTGGAAGATGACGTAGGGTTGCTGGTTCAAGGCCGGAGGATGTGTGGGGAAGTTGGCATAAACAGTGAGTGCAGTTCCCACTTCCGCCTTTTGGGGGCGCTCCTGTATCTCCTCATAGACACGATCCTGTCAAAGCACAATGAAACACACAGGGGATTGGTGACACTTAACAATACATTAAATAACTGTTAGTTTATGCTTAGTCAATGCATACTAAACATTAACTCATCATTAACTAACCATTAATAAATGCTTAGGAAGTGCTTAATACGCATCAACTAAGCATTAACTAATATGTATGCTTAGCTAATGCCCAACTTACCATTAAAGCTAAGTATTAATACACACACACACATATACAACATTTACAACACTCATGTCCATTCACCTCTGTGGCGTTCTGTGCATCTCCATTTTCTGTGTTTTTTGAACATTTAAACCCTGCAAGAGAAAAATTAGAAAAATGTCGAAAAGGGAAAAGAGGAATAGGAGAGGATTAATTTCACAACATAAATCTGAACAACTAACCTGAGCAGTCCACTACCTGTCCGCACTGTATGTTTGTTTGAATAGCCTTTGTTTAAAAGCCAGTTTACAGAGCCTAGGCTGTGTATTGACCCTGGATTTTTTTCAGCATACACAGAGTACGGTGAGCTAGCGTGCGGATAATGACGAGGTTTTCACTGATTTTGACATTTTGACAAACATTCTCCAGAATCACTCAGTGCAGCTACATGGCACAACTAGATTGGATTAAGACTAGACACTCGAACGGACCATGTCACTTGTCTGAGTATACATGGCCTTTCGGAAATCGGATAAATGGCTGTCTCCACTATGTTAGGTGTTCTTATCCGACTTCTCTTGTCCGAAGTAGATCGGATAAAGGTGTTTACATGCAGTTTAAAAGTCCTGTTGAAGTCTTATTCGTTTAGTTACCCGATTATGAGTCTGCATGTAACCGCACTGAATGACTCCACTTTTAATATGATTCTATGACCTGACCATTGTGTATCCCTAGAAATTATTCAAACACTGAAAGCCACACAGATATCAACTTAAATACTTAAAAAATAAATATAATTGAACTTTTTTTTTTTTAATTACTCAATAATTCATCAATTCATCTATGTAAACACTATTGGCCAACCCATACTACTTTTTAAATGTAAAAGCTTGTGAGTGTATTGATATGTTTATTTATTTAATATTGTGCAAATTGTTAGAGAAATATTTTACGTTTGTAGAGGAGAACCAGAATGAGCACAAGCACCAGAACAACTGCACAGACGACCACAGCAATGATGACAGAGGCACCTGTAAGCAGAGGGAAGAACATTTTTATTTAAACCAACATTAACACACAAAGCTCATCCTAATCTAAATGTGTTTTTAATCATTTCAACGTCATTCTCTTGCTTCTGATACAGTGGGTTTGAAAAACAGAAGTGTCTTTTTCTCACCATTTGCTGTTGCAACTGGTGTTGATGTATTTGGAGGCACTGAAAATACAACAGATTTCACAGACACGCACACGTACACACACACACACACACACACACACACACACACACATACATAGAGATATAGTAACAAAGTATAGAAAATAACAGACAATTTGGCAAAACCTTGCCATAAATGTATTTTTTAATAAAATCCTTTGTTAGATATATAAAATATATAGTTTGTTTTTATCTATCTATCTATCTATCTATCTATCTATCTATCTATCTATCTATCTATCTATCTATCTATCTATCTATCTATCTATCTATCTATCTATCTATCTATCTATCTATCTATCTATCTATCTATCTATCTATCTATCTATCTATCTATCTATCTATCCATCCATCCATCCATCCATCCATCCATCCATCCATCCATCCATCCATCCATCCATCCATCCATCCATCCATCCATCCATCCATCCATCCATCCATCCATCCATCCATCCATCCATCCATCCATCCATCCATCCATCCATCCATCATCATCCATCCATCCATCCATCCATCCATCCATCTATCCATCTATCCATCTATCCATCTATCTATCTATCTATCTATCCATCCATCCATCCATCCATCCATCCATCTAGTTGTCAAGTCAAATTGATCAGTAATCACAAGTTTGTAGCTTTGTAACAGATACAACAGTTTACACACACACACACACACACACACACAAACATTAGGTGAAAGACTAAATCAAAATATGGTCAAATAAAATTAACATAAACACAAAGACAATGGCATGTTTAATTTATTTAACGAGAAGTTTGGTAGATGTGAAAGCAAAGTCTGTGTATGTAATAATTGTGTATGTAATCGCCTGTCAAACTTCACCATCTGACTAAAGTCTGACTCACCTACAGTAACCAGGAGTCTTTGGAAGAATGAGGGGCTTTTCGTTGTTGGGTCAGAGCTTTCTGCTCCACACCAGTACATCCCAGAGTCTTCTGTTGTTACGTCTCTGATTGTAATGGTGATATTTCTCTTCAGCTTGTCCTCTTTCATGGAAAACTTCCCAGCATCCATTTGCTGTGTGCTCACTAGACGTTGACATATAGATGGATCTTCTCCCTTACAGATGAATTTGTTTATCGGTGCACCCTGATATTTACACCAGTATGTTAGATTCTGTCCAATGGTTGGAGACCTTGTGAAGGTAGATATAGTATCTGTTGAAAAAGAGAGACAAACAGCATTGACTATTAGTGATTGTAATCAACAACTTATATAAAAAAACCTTCCTTTAGAGGTCTGCATTTTGCAGGATGCCCGCAGGACCTGCCCTTATAGGTGTTTGCTGCGCGGGTGATTTTTTATATTGTTGCGGGCAAGTGCTGGCGGTCAGGTTAATAAACTGCAGGTGCTATGGTTGTGCAGATTGCCAATAAACGTTTAGTTTCTAGCGTTGCTTGTTTACACAGAGTGATCGTCACTGACTGTATAAGCCTGACTATCTCTGACCCGCTGTCAACTCTAGATCACCAGCATGTCAGATGTTCTTTACTCGCGCGTCTCACACAGAAACTTATGGAAGCGGGCAGTTGCAGACACACAAGTAGCGTGAGCGGGTGGGTGCGGGTTGAATCAAACAGGCCCGCGCAGACCTTTACCTTGAATTAAAAGAGTTAGATGTGTTTTTCTCACCTTGAACCTCCAGTTGAATTCGACTGACTGCAGTTCGGTAACGTCCTGTATTTGTATTTGACTGCACTCCACACCAGTAGACACCGGCATCTTGTGAAGACACTTTACTGATGGACACAATGAAGCCAGTGTCTGTGTCTGTGTCTGTGTCTGTGTCTGTGTCTGCGTCTGCGTCTGTGTCTGTGTCTGTGTCAGTGTCAGTGTCTGTGTCTGTGTCTGTGTCTGTGTCTGTGTCAGTGTCTGTGAGAGTGAACGTCCCATTTGACTTCACAGAAGATGATAAAATATCCTCACAGATTGGATCGTACTCTTTGCAGAAGAAAATGACATTAGATCTGTGATTGGTTCCTGAGAGATCACATGTGATGGTGGTTTTAGCTGTTCTGTAGGCGGTTTGAATAAAGGGTTTTCTGCAGCCATCGTCGTCTGCAAATGAAAGAAAGGTTAGAAATGTTTAATTTATCCACGACATCTGCTAGTAAAGACTGGTATAATGTGCATGGCAAATTATCCAAATGATCTAGGTTTGTTTTCTTTGTTGATGATCAATTCAAATAGAGGAGGTGTGCCTGATGAGGAACTTCATTTCAAAAGTACACTCCAGAGGGGGTCAGAGCGCAGGGTCAGCCATAGTACAGCGCCCCAGGAGCAGTTTGGGGTTAAGTGTCTTGCTCAAGGACACAATGGTAGAGATGGTGGGCACCATAGATGTAATAACAGCCACTACTAGTTTTACTACTAACACCCTCCTGTCCGGTTCAGACCAGGGAGGCCGTTCATCCCAATCACACCCCTCCAGGATAAAAAAAAAACAATGTAGACAATAACAATGCATATAGATTAATACTGTAAAAATGTAGCCAACAGCTACATTTAAACAAATAAATCCACTCAGACTAAAGCATGAACACTGGGACTCATTACTAGACTAGGACTCGATTCTCCCTTGGTGACTCGGACAATCGGGACTCAACTACAACACTGAACAAAGGACATGAGAAGCAGTGATAGAAAAAGATGCAGCATCTCTTACCAACAACTTTTAATTCCATTTCCTCGAATGATGTCTTCTTGGGCTTTTTGTAGAATTTACACTTGTACATCCCAGAGTCTCTTGGATGTTCAAGTTGTCTGATGGCCACCCGGAGTTGTTCACTTGTTGTATCATGGTACAGGGAAACTCTGCCTGTTTTTTCCCACTTATTCTTTGTGCTTCTAAAGGTTGTTTCTTCAGGATTAACTAGCTTGATAGCTTTATAGTTTCCGTTTGTCTCTGGATATTGGCAGGTGAATTCAACCCATCCTCCCGCACATCCCTTCACTTTATCTGATGCCTCACAACCTAAAGATCAAAGAGAAAAATTAATGTCATGTTTTATTCTGGAATAGTCTGAGTTGGGCTCTATCTCAAACACACTTGATTATGAGACACACATGATTATTCACTATAATTAGTGTGAATGCTGGAGCATTCACACTATTGTTATTCAAATCTTTATTATTTTTACTTCTTCCTCCGTATGTTTTTTGGACCTTCATACCTCCTTCAAATCTTCAGCTATTCCATTCAAATACCAAAATGTTCAGCTCTTTAAGGACATGTGGGGTCACCTTTCAGCTTTTTTCTACCTTTTAAACTTTTTTAAATATTCAGTTTTTTAACCAACTTTTTTAACACTGAAGCGGATGGGAGCAGCCTCCAAACCCTTCAAAAGTGTAACTTTTCAGCTATTTAAACCATTCAATAATCACAATGTTCAGCTCTTTCAGCACATTATTAAACACATTTCAACATGTTTCAATCTTTTAAACTATTTAAAATATTCAGCTTTTTAACAAATTATTTTAACATTGAAGCGGATAGGAGCAGCATTCCAAACCGCAAAAACTTCCTCTGCTTTGAAACCTATCTCCTCCCGCATATTTTCAGCTACAGACTCCATTCAAACTTTAAACAATTCACATGAATTACAGCTATTAAATTCCTATTCAATTTTTTTAAATCTTCAACTGTCTTTGAGCTTTTTTCAACCTCTTTTTAAATGTATAATGGGATCCGGATGGGACGGAATGTTCAGAGGCAGAGTGGGGGAACCAACTGTTACAGTTTAGAACTGGTGTAAAAAAACACCAAAACCTTCCACATAACTGACTCTCACTCCTAAAAATTAAACCCTACATGGATAATTTTTACATCATGTAAATGTAGGACATATTCTGCCGGTCGCATAGATGTGACTACTGAAGCAATCGGACCTACACAATGGGAGGTCTGGGCTTCCAAGCTAAATGGTGTCCAACCAACTGCCGCACATCAGTGTATCACAGGACCAAAAGAACTGAGGACACTGTCATCAGTGCAACCATTGCCATGGCAACCAGTAACATCCCATGGCACACAGTGTGTGTGTGTGTGTGTGTGTGTGTGTGTGTGTGTGTGTGTGTGTGTGGTGTGTGTGTGTGTGTGTGTGTGTGTGTGTGTGTGTGTGTGTGTGTGTGTGTGTGTGTGTGTGTGTGTGTGTGTGTGTGTGTGTGTTTCAGGAGCTTAATTCAGACATATACGTATATGTATATACGTATACAGAGCTGCCACGTCTCACTCTTTGGCTGAGACACTCATATCAACCAGTTCACACTCTCACACGCCACACCTCAAATATTGAGAAACCAGTATGAGAGAGACAGACAGACAGACAGACAGACAGACAGACAGAGATGGAGAGAGTGAGAGAAAGTGAAAGAGAGAGAGAGCAACACTGACATTTATTTGCATGAAATGTCAGTGTTTCTTGAGGTATATTATATTTTAACTGTCCACTTTATTTTAGTAGTTGACCAAAAAAAAGATTTGTTATTTGAAATATATTTATACTTTTGTTCTTCTGCATATCCTCAGCACAGTTCACGACAATTTTTATTTTTATTTGTTTATATTTGGCTTAAAAAATTATTTCCCTATCTGTGTGTCTCTCTACGAAGCAGTACTAGGCTACTACTATTACTGCTTTGTTTATTCAGCTAAGCAAAATTGTGCTGAAAATGTAAATGCCTATTTCACACATAAATTTTTTTTTCATGTCTTTCAATTATAATTTTATCTAGACATTTTTAAATATTCAACATCATTCCTATAAGAGTTCAACAATTCACTACCGTTCATACTTAAGACTATTTCTTACTTTTCCACATCTTCATACTCCTTTAGCTGATTCATATAAATTCAAGCCATCAAGGTAGTTTAGCTCCAAGTCTATTCAATTACTATTTCATAGTTTTAAGATTTGTATCCATGTCTTTCAACTTCTTCATAATTTCAGAAAGAAATGTTATTCAAATCTCTATATATTCAACTTTTCAACTCCTTTTAAACTTATTTTACACAATTATGACCTTTATAAACTTTAACACCTTTATAAACCTTTATAGACATTTTTAAACTTTTTCAAATCTTCATACTCAGCTATCCAGTTTAGCGTAAGCTGTTTCAGCATTCACACGCATTTTCAGCAGGAAATGCATTTTCTAGTTTACTGTTAAAGTTTATTTTCATTTAAACGTACAATAAAGACCCGCAAGAACCTCTGCTCATAAAATCCCAATATGGATTTAATCAAAATCATTATAATAATTAATACACAACTTTGCAAAAACAAATTTGAATTTTCTGTACATCTCTTAGTCGCTTTGAGGCAACCATCTCTTCTCACATCTCCTCCTATAGTCAATTTAATGTACATTGTATTACAATAAACTAATTCACTCAAACTAGAACACAGAATATGTTTGAAACAGTTTTTTTACATGCATATTTGTAACATTCATTAGTCTGTAATATCAGTAATCAGGTTTTTTTTTTTACCTGTAATCAGTGAAAGGATGAGTGGGAGAAAAAAGGTCTTCATAATTTTGAACTCCGGCTGTTTTATCTGATCGGTTTGTAGGTTTCACACGTTGTGAAGTCTGTCGAATGTTGTTCTTCCTCTTATTAAAAAACCCGTCTCGCTAAAAGTTTGTTGATGATATATGTATGATAACAAAATGTTACCCTGCTCACATGCACATCTCGGGCTTAATCCCAAGCCACTGCCTACTCATTCTCTGCCCAGCTTTGCATGTTGGTCTACTATGATCCTTATCTGATATGTAAATTTATACAAAGTAAGTTCTAAGTAAATGGACAAAAGAGATATTTATGCTCCATAAAGGGGAAGTTTGACAGGTTTTTAAGCGTGCGGGTTGACAGGATATGTTGTTCCTTTTAAACTAGAAGTTGTTGTTAGCTTTACAAATAAACACAGTATAAGTGACAACACTTTGTTGGTGATGACTGTGTGTTTGACCATAAAGCCTTATATAGTAATAGTGATGAAACATCCCCCACAATGTCTGAGAGGTGTCCGAGCATTTTTCAGCTTTGCATCATCAACGTCACCAGCCAAATAAAGCCAACAGGGTGTGAATCACATACCAAACCACAGAAAATTAGGTGTAATATTATATTTAACTTTTCATGTTACATCAGACTTTACTCTCCTATTGAGCTAGTAGGTGTTGATGTCAACGTTTTGTTCTCATGACAATTTTGGAAATAAAATAATATTAAAGGTGCTACGAGGAACTTTTAAATATTCCTGAAACAGTCTCAGTTTTCCTCTGATGATCATGAATGACATGTAACAGAAAATAAGACCATCAGTGCAAGGAATGCTATTTTAATATAGTTTTTCTTTGTGCCTTTCTCATGGTTACGCTCACCCAGGAACAACAGCTGGCGTCGTAACAAAAACACTACCGCTTTTGTCCTAATGGGGTGCAAAAATTAACACAAACTGAAAGTTCCTCGGAGCACCTTTTTAATAAAGAAAATATCTTAAAAAGTAAAGAGCAAATGTGTGTATATAAACTTTTCATGACACAACTAACAAGTTATATGAGGATATGATGTTAAAGGTTTTATGGGGACAATTGTTTTACATTTTTTATTACAAATTGGTCCATTTTTTTTTTTCACTATTTCTTAGACGATTGTTTTGTATACATGGCATCTCTATGGCAACAATTTGAAAGCCATCGCTCAGCACTAATAACAGCGATCATTTTTCCTGGGTATCTTGGCTGTGTGTGTTGGGAGAGGCCGGGACGCCCGCCTTATTTCACTCATGGTTTTGGCCGATTGCGTGGGTTCAAAGTCTGATAACGTTTTGTCATTTTGCTCCAAGTGAAACATGGAACAAAAGCTGAGTGTGTGTTTATGGATTATGAGTTGCGTTAGCGATCGCGGGGTCTGCCAGCCAATCAGGAAAGAAAACACAGATAAAATGCAAGATTTTTTTTTTTTTTAAATGGTACAGGGTCTCCAGGACAAATCCAAGGGCTTAAACACACACAGCTGATTGGTGTTTATAAAGACATTTGGTACGATTTACTGTGATGTATTAGATGTATAATAATAGATATAGAAATATATTTACTTTCTCCCTTCACCTGAATTCAAAAGGCGGTTGGCTGTTGGGTTGAAGGAGTTCTCATATCTGTATGTCCTTATCAGAGGTAATCTAAACCTGGAGCCAGAAGGCAAGAGGCGAAACGTTCTAGTTTTCCTTACAACTTGTCTACTGTATAGCTTGGACAATGTACTCTGCTGTACTCCATTCATTTTGATGCATAGCTTCTCTGTTTTAAGAAGTGAGTTCCTTGCCTTAAAGGTGCACTATGCAGTTTCAGTGGAGGGGGATTTGTTTATGTTTGCAGAGCCTGTAGAAAAACAAAGTTATTTTAGGATGTCTGGAACCAAACGTAAGACTAGAATGTGTTTGTTAACCAAACTGTGGGCCCTGCTGCTGTAAACAACAACAGTGAAACAGTAACTTTTCAGGAAGCTTTCTAACTTCAAACCGTGTTCCAGGGATCACATTTTCCTGTGAGGAAAGTTTGTTTATTCAGTTATGAGAATATAACTTAGAAAACTTTCACTTCTCTGGCACACCCAAAGTTGCATAGTGCACCTTTAATGCTAGTACACTGTAAGAAATTTCCCTGTAAAAAAACATTAATCAACTGGCAGCAGGGTTGCCATTTTCTTACTGTTAAATTAACATTATTTTACTGTCACTAAAATTGACAGGATTATGCTGTTAATGAAAAAAGGGATGAACCTGGACTAAAAGTTTTTGTTATGTTGCTGTTTGCACCGTGAGTGAAGGGGATGTTATATTTCATTGGGCAGATGTGTTTCATTCCATATGTAAGTTTACTATGTCCCCTATTTGTTAAAATGTTAAACATAGACAGCAGCTTCTGTTTGTTACTTCAAGACACGTTTTACAATATATTAAGTTCAATGGAATGATTAAATTCTATTGTAAATGTTCTCCTGAGTTGAACTAGGGATCTTGCTTAAGATTTCCACAAACCGTTTGTTATAACCAAAAATAACGGTTAGTTCACACAGAAATGTTTTATTTAAACAAAATGCATAGTGAGGTAATGGAATGAAACATCCCCTTTACTGAGGGTGCAAATAGCAACATACCAAACATTTAGTCCAGTGCAAGTCATTGTGGGAAAGGGGGCGTCTCTACAATACACTTGGTTGTGCTTACTTGATTTATCGAAGGCAATCCATTTCCTTCATTCTACTGAGTAAACATAACTTCAGACTAACTTGGTTTAATTATGTTAACTGCACTTTCCATTTCCAAGTAAATTTAACTCAACTTTAAGTAAACTTAACCAGAGGATATAAAGTAAACAACACTTAGTAGTGAAGATGTGGATGGATGAGGATTAATGAAGAAAACTGTATATGGTTCACATGTGCAGGCAGCTCATGTCAAGTTGTCCCTTCCAAGTTTGATGGTAAATTAACAGCAAAGTTCAGTATTTTTGAAAAACATTACCGTTCCGTAACATAACAGCAAAGGACTGTAATTTAACAGACTGCCTTTTATTTTAACAGTTAAATGCTGTTTTTATAAATAACAGGTTAATGCTGTTGAAATCCTGCTGTAAATTTACAGCAATTGTTTACAGTGTAGGCTATTTACATATAAAACATTAAAACAGACTCAATATAAGATTTCAATCAAAATAATTATAATTTGGTCATGTCAACATAAAAATTAAGACATTCATTCTATTAAAAGCATAGATCACATTATCAATCAGTTGTGCTCACATACAGTGAGCACAGTAGTAGTAGGCAAGGCAAAGCAGGTTTATTTCTATAGCACAATTCAGACACAGGGGCAAGATTAAAATACATAAAACACATTAGAAAAGCGAATGAATAGATATAAAACATTTAAAAGCGAATGAATATACTGTAGCTATGTTCAGATGAGAACACCCAGGTTTCTGACGGGCTTTTAAATCCTAATGTAAACACACCACAGCTCCCTTAACTACAGGGTTACATTAGCCCTCGTCCATCAAACTACACAGTGACAGAGATCTCTTGTTTACACTGGACAGTTAGAACTGAATGTGTAATGGTTCTGATGTCTTCTTTAGTGACAGCTAGTGTATGTGTGAGTGTAAGTGTGGGAGTTTGTGTATCTGTGTGTGTATGTGTGAGTGTGTGTATGTTCGCCTGTGCATGTCTGTGGGGGTGGGAGGGTTGGGTTCTTTGAATTATTCTTCTCTTGATTTTATTGGCTTTTTCTCTTGTTGTTTTTAATCTTTGTAAGGCACTTTGAGCTACTCTTGAGTATGAAAAGCGCGATACAAATAAAAAATGTATTTGATTTGATTTGATTAGGATCCCAGTTGTTATAAACGTGTAGTGTTAGAGAAGGGTTTTCGAACGGGTAAAGCAAGTGTTAGACAGTTTCTTTTCATTTGTGGTTATCATTGTTTGTAAATATTACTTTATTATAGCTGTCCACTTGTTTCATTATTTTTTTTTTTGTGTATTGTTGCTCAATTTTCTTTTTCTTTACTTTACTTTAGGGTGTCAGTGCTTGACTGTGAAGTTAGATGGAGTTAGGGGACTTTTAGTGTGCTTACAGAAGAGAGGGGAATTTGCATAATGCTTTTTATTTATATTTATATATCTAATGTATGGACATCGTAACATAGTGTTGTTGCTATTGTTATTAACGATTGCCAAGATCAATGTATTTCAGTGTTTTTTTTTGTACGTTTCTTGTTTCGTTTATCTGTGTTTCTTTGCTCTGAAACCATTTTACCTTCATGGACAAATACAGTTGAAGTGGAAATTCTACAAGTTGACTCTAATCAATGCGATGTTTTTATTTGTTTTGTGATATTTTGATTAAATATAGCCTACTTCTGAAATTCCACTAAATAATAATAATAATAATATATTTTTTCTCATACTCAAAGCACTTACTAAAGTAGATAAAAAACTGTCTCAGAGAATTCCTTTCTGAAAGAGTTTCCGTTTCATTAATTCACTGGTTGACCTAGTTAATCTTCATAGCGGCTCTTATCAGGGTTTGAATAACTTTCTGTGACACGGTCAGAACGAAATAGATAAACCAGTATAAACATGATCAGCGCTAATGGTGGGGAATCTTCCTCCATTTGTGCCAAGCTTTTGAAAAGTCTCTCTGAAGATAAGACTGGTACAGGGAATTCATTTTTTGTTGAAAGTAAAGATATGTTTTTACTCCCTCCCTGAAAGCATTCCTGTCTCTTTCTCTCTCCGTGGACAGAAACACTCAACAAATAGATTAGTTCAAATGCTGCTACTGTGTGTAGGCTATATACACTATGGGACATTCTCATTAAATCAAACGTTATTATCTCTCAATTCAAGCTATAGTGCGAAAACTTTTCATATATAAATGAATGTCGGTTACATTCAAGGCATTGTCAAACGAGTTGACACAAAGTTGATTCAAGCCTATCAGCTCCACAAAACTCTGTATTTCTCAGTATGGAAGAGTTTACAAACTGGTGCCCCCCCACCCCCCCCCCTGACACTGGTGCAGGAGCTCAGAAAAATCCCAAGAAGAGCCCAAGAAATGTTTCAGTTGTTGATTCTACTGCTAAGAAAAAAACCTGGACATACAGGAGAAGGTATATCATCTACTAAAAGATGAAGACTATCACTAAACCTTCATCTTTTTCTATCCATCAGCATATAACTGATGCATATAGCTCAGTAGGGTTATCTATCCATTCCATCCACCCCTCCATCCATCCATCCAATCCGTCTGTAAGAGCCAATTAGCGCTCTTGTATAAAGTAGGAACCAATCTTTTGTTCCACAGTTGCTACCCAGACATTTAAAACAGTTTTTGACCACACACAAGCCACGTTACGTCGCGTTATGTTTGTATGTTGATTTTTAGAACGTGTAGCTAAATAAAGTGAAAATAAACTAAACAAATGTTTTAAACTGCAAGAAAGACTCTGACTTTCATTCATCAACAAGGACAAAGGTGCGTCAAGAAGTATATCCGCGGCACAGCATGTCAGGGCCTAATGCTTGGGCTTGGCCTCTATACCGTCTGTATGTGTGAAGTCCTCCCTGTGTTTTTATGAATGAGCAAAAGCTTTCTCAGGTTTCGTCTCATCGTGTTTTCGCAGGTGTTGAGAATTACAAAGTGTGAGGAGGGTCGCGACCTCGTCCGTCACATCCCCGCTGCACTATCAGGGTTCAGACGTTATTTCACTCTGACTGAGCCACACAGCGGCCATGTTTACATAATAAAGAGTGGGTTTCTTCCTTTGGCTTTCCACATAAAAGGTGGACTTCAGGTTATGAAAAAAAACTGGTGCTAATACACAGCCTAAACAGGCTTGTTGCTAGCTACGGTGGATCCCCTTTATTTACATATCCACTATTTACATACTAGTTTAAAGAGCTAAGGCTGTACATTTGAAACAGGTTTATATTCAGCGGATCGTGAGGAGATAATTAAAAAGTGATTTTGATAACAACAGTTATCGAGAATAGCTGAATCCATCTTAAATGTTTGTGAAATTAATAAGCCTATCTATCCTTTAGGCTTGATACTTGTCATATATTCAATTTATAATATTATATTAATCCATAGCATTTGAACTGCAAAGTAAAAAAAAAAAATTTTAAACTGATTTTGTATGGAACAAGCAATGTCGAGTCATAGTAATGAACACTCATGAAGAAAATTTGAATTTTAAATACAGTATATTTGTGTTTATTATGGTTTAATATAATATTCGAATGACTTGAGCCATCCCTAGTTTCCGGCCTGCCTCAGCTATCAAGGTGATGGAATTAAAAATAACAGCCAAGAAAGTGCACAAGTTAATCTGTCATAATTTAATATTCTATTATTATTCAGTATCAATGTTATGAGTATTTGACGACACAGTCTCTGAACTACTGACAGAGGAGTTTATCCATCCAGCTGTGCAAACACAAAACATCCTTAAGCTCTTTTGGCCTTTCTGGTCTTTGTAGAGTAATGATTGATTTCCGCAGATTGTCGTCAAACTTAAACTTTATTAGAGCCAAGATTTTTTTCCTCGTAGAGATTCTGTCATTTGAAACCCAGAGACAGGAAACCATTCTTTTGCTACAATCTCGTTGCCTCCACGGTCATCCTTATTTTGACTGTTTCCTTCTACACTGAAAGTATTTATATTCACCTCATCCCTCATCACCCCTATCTCTCTCTCTCTCTCTCTCTCTCTCTCTCTCTCTCTCTCTCTCTCATCTCCTCTCTCTCTCTCCTCCTCTCTCTCTCTTCTCTCTCTCTCCAACACTCTATCTGAGCTTAATCTTTTTTGGCTTCACACGTGGAAGTGACATATTTTTGAAAATATTTTCATATTAAACAAATCAAAATAGATATCAAATAAATAAGTTTTTCCGAACATTTCGCAGAACATTTCCTTTCCTCAAATTATTTTTATTTAAGAGAAATTAACCTCTTAGCGTTGCGGTGGCCTATTGTTTCTCATGTAAGTTTGGATAGATTTCTGTGTTGTGACTTTTCTGACATATATTAACCTTGGTGTTTGTCCATGGTTAACTAAGGGTCATTTGGAGTCTCCAACATTTCTATTTAGGAAAAACGCCTAAACATACCCTCAGGAAAACAGTTAAAACACTAACTATCTGTTGTATTGTAATCAAATTTGAACTTTGACTAGTACAGTTTCAGTGTGTGATTAAATTGTGTTTTCCCGCTAAAAGGATCCCTGCTCTTATGGAAATCTGCAGGCTAAAAAACACCTTCTACTTCAGTGTGATCAAACTTTAATTACTCAGTGCCAGTAGCATTACAGTTTATTATGACTGAAAAACTTGATTGTTACCTTTCAATAGAGACCAACAGCAAATATGCTACTACAGATGGTTCAAGAACAACTAACTTTTTACTTACTTTAATGCATTTTATTGGCATTTAATATTACAAAACTGTTAACAGTTAATACACCATTTCAGCTGTTTCAACACAATCTGAAACATTCAGTCTTAGGAACAGTAGTCACCGTATGACCAATCTACCAAACCATAACGTGGGTAAATATGTCCAGTAGGAAGATAAATAAAGATATCAACATTACATTCAGAAAGGGACACACACTAAGAGACAGAAACAGACATAGTTGAAACCAAATCCTGGATTTAAAAACACACATCCTCATCCGTCCGTCGGTCCGTTCCCACAGAGGGAAGGTGAAAGGGCTGGTTCATGACTCACCATGTGCCCTCTGTTATTTCTAAAAACCAGCCTGAATAAAACGAATATACAGAGATCCCCACGACACAGAACTGGACCGCACAAGAATACATCACATCAAGTCATCCCAGTCTGGCTGCATCCTTAATCCAAAAACAAAAATGCCAAAATAATCACCCTGATGAATAAACGCATAGGCGCCCAAACGTTAGCTGCTGATTTCACTATGAAAAAATTTGTCATTATTATAGAGAAAAAAATCTGTCATAGTAAAAGCTTTGATATAGCTTATAATATATGACAATATTACAAATATGATTATAACAGTTAGAACAGCAAATTCACGTACAGGGTCCAAATAAAAGATTACACTTTCAGCAGATCACAGACAGAAAAATAAATCAGATTTTAGAAAATGTACAGAGATGAAAAAATGATGTCATTGTAGCTTTCGATTTTAGGTCAAACAATCAGAAAATTCACCAACGCCATCAAACTATGTTTTCATTCATTGTGATTGACACAGAAACAGGATATCATCATGTCGGGGTAAATGATACAAACATAATGAACTTCAGAAATCACATAATTCCCTACTTTAAAACCTCAACTATCCTTTAAATTGTCATGAGACAATATAATTATTCCTCTGATGATTATTATTATTAGTGCCATCCTTTGGTCGAATCCCTGCCAACTCAGACCAAATTATTGACAGCAGGCATACCGAAAAAGCCTGTGTTTATGAATGGTATAAATTAAAGTTTACTTTGTTTTCACCATGGTCACATTACCATTATTAATCCGACAAGAAAAAATATAAATGTATAACCTCATAGCCACGCATCCTGCCAACTCTAATTCACTTGCTCACTTAAAGGCAGGGACCGCCTGCAAACGCTAGCAAAGACCTTTAGAACAGCTACCACTGTTGTCCAAAGGGGGCGCTTCAATCAACAGACATGTTCCAACGTAGTCAATATAATCTGAAGACCAGTTATGTTCCACTGTCACACTGACCTTCATTGGTAATATCGTCAGAGGAACTTTACCCTTAGTGTTAAAGAATGGAAACAACCTCTCAGTGAAATTGTATGTGAAGGTGTGAATGTGTGTGTTGGTATCGGGATCATAGAACGACAGTTTTCTTCTGTTCCAGTCCAGAATCACCCTGATTCTCTGGAACTTCGTCTGCACTTGAAGAACACTGCGTTGACCTGATGGTGACCATGCATAATATGTACCTTCTAAGAACTGTAGTCTGCACAATCCATATTGTATTTGTCCCTTCCTCTGAGCAGACTTCGATAACACACCCAGCAACCAGCGTGTACTGTCTCCAACCTGGACTTCCCACCTGTGAGTCCCTGAGTTAAAACCCTCAGAGCTCAGGACGGAGGAATAAATATCAAACCTCTCTGGATTATCAAGAAGATGCTGTTCCTCTCCTCGTTTCCAAGTGGTCAGATCTTCAGACAGGATGATTTTTGGATGAGCAGTGTTTGGGTCCAGAACCAGGGGAGTGTAGGAGACCATGTCCTTCATCTTGTTCCAGATGTTGAAGGTCAGGTTGCCCAGGTGTTTGGCCTCGTCTATCAGAGCTCCTGAGAGCAGCTGTGGATCATCTGGCAGGGGGCGCTGCTGGACTCTTTCCACTGCAGCCTTGTAGTTGAGCAGGGATGAGACGTCTTCAGCTTTCAGCTGCTCCTCTGTGGCACTGACTGTGTCTGAAAGAGCTGCTATCTCTCTGCTCAGAGCCTCCATCTTCTCCGTCATCATCTGACTCTTCTGCTCCTCTTCCTCCCTCAGTGCAGCCATCCTGGCCTCTTCTTCCTCTTCTAGAAACTGGTGAAGCTTCTTAAACTGCCTCTTTATCTGCCTCTCTGTACGCCGCGCCTGGACATTCATGTGTCTTGCTGTTTGTTCAGACTCCACTTTAACTTGTTCAAAAAGCTTTATCTTCTCCTTTAAGAGCTCCAGAGTTTCCTGAAGTTCCTTCTTGTGTTGTCGTGCAGCTTCATCGATGGGTCTGAATCTGTGGTCGCTGTGTTTCTCTGAATCTCTGCAGACGAGACAAACTGGCTGCTCTGAAGCTCTCTGATCTCGCTCCAGTAAGAAGGCCTCACACAGGTTCCTTAGGGCCAGGTTACAAGGAGGTTGTTTCTTTGAAACTATTCTCTTACAAATAGGACACTCTCGTATTGGTTTCTCTCTAAACCAGTTCTCCAGACAGTCTTTACAGAAGCTGTGGCTACACGACAGAATAACAGGATCTCTGAAAACGTCATGACAGACAGGACAGCAGAAGTCCTGCTCTGATCTGGAAGCCATTTTGTCTCTGAATGCAGCTGAAAACACAGCAGACAGAAAGTACAATTAATCATATCTCCCCTCATCCTCTACTAACTTCTCTGAGATTCACTTTGGCCACATTTACACTGCCTTGTCTTTCTTTGACTGTTTGCTCACATTTACTTAGAAGCGACCCATATCCAATTCCTTTGCTTACTGTTGCTTAACACTTCAAAACAAACCTGCCTGCATATATTAGGATCTGGAAACAAAAGTAAACACGTAAACAACCCAGGCCCGGCATTAAGGGGGGAACATCTGCACAGTTGTCCTGGGTCCTGGACGGGTGGGGTCTTACAAGAATATTAAAATACATTTAAGCATTAACCACCTATGTACATTGGCTTTTTATACAACTTCACTGGACACAAACACTTTAAAAACTTTTTTTTTGACGGCTGATACAGTTATGTTTTGATTGGATTTCTAATGACACCTTCTTGTTAATGCGCATAAGTGCGCACCTCAGCACTTAACTGAAGGCTCTCATCTTTTTATGCATAGGGAGGGGGGGCACTATGAAGATAAGCTTATCTCGGGCACAGGAAGACACGTGACGGGCAACCAGCTGTAGGCAAACAGACCCTGCATTGTGAATATAATGGAGACATTATAATTCAAACAATTGCTTTCCGAAGCATCTTAAGTGATCCGCAAAATAATGTGAACATTTTAAAGTGGAGAAGGCAGCTTATAGTCCTTAGTGCAGCCTGGAGTGACAGTGCATAATGTCAAACTGCGAAAACCATTGCATGACATGTACAGTAATTTGCAATAACAGGTAATATCCGACCTGCCGCTTAGATCACATCAGATCACATCAGATTGATTGATATCGGATTCATTTTCCGCCTGAATCGGATCTGAGAATATCAGATTACATTTGCTTTTTTACTGCTTACGAGTGCATAGGACCAGTCCGATCTGTACCACAAAAGAAATCAAGTCCTGTTGTCTATCAAACTCACCTTCAGTGTGTGCAGTGTCAGCAGGTTGAAGCAGCATGTTGTAGTTTCACAAGTGTCTCCCCTTTAGCTAAACTCACTCAGTAGTTTGGTCTGAAGGTGAATCGGATCGTCTGGTTTTCAGTCCGTGTGTCTCTTCAGCGATGAAGGAATATAACCTGTTTAGTGGTTTGACTGCGGTGAGTCAGGTGAAGGGTGGAGCTCCTCTCTGCTGAATGCACAAGGTGTGTTCCAGTACAAAGTTCGAAACAACACCTACCGCACCTCCTAAAGTTCAACTGTAATCTGGTTTATCTCATTTTATCTACAGAACACTTCAATCTTTATCTGACTCATACAATCGTTCACTAAGGGCAGTTGTTCAGTCCTGAGGAGAAGGATTTTATATTTAGCTTGTAGCTTGGTGGAGCTCATAAAGTGATATTATAGTTTACTCATTATGGTATTTTCAGACAGATTTTATGCAAAGTGCATAGTCATAAAAATTCAGTGAGTAAAAAAGTCAAGTAAAAGTGTCAGGTGGTAGCCTATGTTGTTGTGTTGTGTGTGTGTGTGTGTGTGTGTGTGTGTGTGTGTTTTTGTGTGTGTGTGTGTGTGTGGTGTGTGGGGGGGGGGGGGGGAGGGGCTTAGGCCTATTTGACAAAACATAACAATATAGGAATCTTTCGACTCTTTCGTTGTGGCACTTTTTTTTATTTAGGACTACCTTTCACTTGTGTGTTTCTCTTGTACATTCTCTTTTATATTGCATTATTGAAGGGCGTGTGAGACTCATCGCAAACGACTGCTGCTTTAATTGTCTGACAAATAAACCATATTGTATTTACACCTCGATAAGGACCAAAAATAAAAATAAAAGTAGTAGTGTAATTGGAGAATACTTTCATGTAAAGAGCAGCTGACGATTTGTGTCACTGAACTACTTTTTATAATGGCTGTGATTATTCCTTACACTTCGTACACAGCTGTTGCATTTCATTTTATGCTGTGTCATGCTTTTTCAACGAGTTCAACAACTGTTAGCATTTTGTTTGGCACTTGCTTGAGCCAAAACTCCTCAAGATTTCGTCACTTATAAATCAAAACAAATTGTCTCGTAGATAAAAATCAGATGTCTTCGCTCGTGTGTTTGTCAGGTTGATAACAAGTATCAGATGTCACAGAGAACTGAAACTAGAGGCTTTCTAAGTTCACGTAAGTAGAGTCATTTTAGATCCATCTAATCTCATTCATACGTTACTTCCCTATAAATACAAAATCATAGTGCAATAAGAGAATTTGAAGTACCTGTGTAGGCCAAAACTCTGGGCATTAGATATTTAGAAAAACTATATAAAAATAGCATTCTTTGCACTGATGGTCTCGTTTGCCGTTACATGTCATTTATGATCATCAGAGAAAAATTAGACTGTTTCAGAAACATTTAAAAGTTCCTCGTAGTCACTTTAAACTAAATAATGAGTTTTTTACCTGGTTAAATAAAGGATATTGATTGATTGAAATAGGAATACAAAAAAATACAGTAAAAAAAATATAAACTAACTTGGGACCCTGGGTGGTCGGTCCCTCTATGAATCCCCTGTTGTTTCAGCAGGGACAGCAGCTCTATTGTTTTATCTCTATGTGTTGCATCTCTATGTGTCCCAGCTCTATGTGCCGTCTCTCTCCGTCCGTTCCCGTTCCCATGAGAATGATCTGTGTTTGGGGCAGAAGCCACTCGCCTAGTGTAACCCCTCCAGCTTTCCCCCAAAGGACCAATTGGCCAACATCAAGTGAACGACCCTCCCCCCCCTCCCCCCTGTCCCCCTGTCCTGCCCCGGCCAAAACTAACCCTGTGTTCCAAATCACATACTCTTTCTTTTTACTACACTACATACTAAAGTTCAGAAGAGTATTAGGGCCACGGGAGAGAAAAAAAAAATCAGATATGTAAGATTTTTTTTCATTATTTCGAGAAATTTCAAGAATAAAGACGAATACTGCAAAATGCCATTGGAGTTAGTGGGGCATTTATGTAATTTTCAGCATACTACAATTGACGTGCATGCATTGGGACATCCTAATTCTTTTTCTGGCATACTAAATAGTAGGGAAGTATGGGTATTGGAACGCGGGTAAGACTTATGTCTCAGCACAGCAGTAACTGTAGACTGGGGTTCAGGTCGGGCTGAAAATAAAATTGGATGATGTCCAAATGCACAAGCAATTGTTGGTAAGACGATGAGAGCAGCTTTTTATCTCACAGTGACAAATCTTCTCAGCATGAAACCTCCTTTTTTTCTCTGTATATTTGCTTCCTAATTTCTTTTAGCACATTTTAGGATTTGTATCTTCTAGCACTGACCTTTAAACCTGCAGTGTGTATAATTTTGGGTTTTATTTCCTAGCAGATTTTGTAGAAAGTAATTATAATATCCATAAGTACATTTAATTTAGTGCATAATAGCTGAAAAACATTTTTAGAATATTTTTTTCCCTTAGAAAGGGTCACTTATATGTCCATATTTCTGCATATCTTGGACCAAGGCCTAGTGCCGCCATCTTGAAAGCGTCATAGTTGGAATGTCATCAGGTGCATTGTTTAGAAATTAGAATTGATCTTGTCCTTGAAGGCCACTGTAGCTTCTGTTATTATTCAAAAGGGTTGGGGTTACCCAGGGAGCGTTGCATTCTAGAACTTTCTAGAACTTTCTTGATGATGTCATATTACACACTGTACCTTTTAAGTGTGTCTCCGATCGCTGAAAATAAAACTGGATCATGTCCAAACGTACAAGAAGTTGGTAGTAAGACGTTAGGAGAAGCCTTTTTATCTTGCAGGGGATGTTGCAGTGTAACATAACCTCCTTTTGTTCTCTGCATCTTTGCTTCCATTTATCTTTTATTGTTTAAGCACTTTTTAGGGATTTTTATCTTCTTGCACGTATCTGTAAGTGTGTCTATTATCGCGCTGTGTTTTTTTTTAATCAAAGAATTTTATCTCCGTTCATATCGGTTCAACTTCTGCAGAACATTCTACCGCTGTGCAAATAAACTCAATAATTGACAACTTACATAGTGCCCCCCCTCCCCCATCTCACACACACACACACACACACACACACACACACACACACACACACACACACACACACACACACACACACACACACACACACACACACACACACACACACAGACACCATCCAACATGTAGAGTGTGTGTTTCATAAGCCTGGGACTAGGCCATTTGTCTGGAACTAATCTTTGTATGTGTTTCTATGTGAAGTGAAGAGCAGCAGGGCAGATGAGAGAGACAGTGAGAAGGTACATCCTGTGAGAGAGAGAGAGAGAGAGAGAGAGAGAGAGAGAGAGAGAGAGAGAGAGAGAGAGAGAGAGAGAGATGCAAGTATTTCTGCCTTGGACCATTGATGTCCCAAGATGCCCCCAAAACATGGCTGTGTTTAGAATGAATAGAATAGTCCATGGGGGGTGCATGTCGTAAAGTCCTTATAGTGTCTATTCAAGTTGTAAGAAAGGACATTTTTTTCAGTCATATTGAGTTTCGTTGTTTCTAGCGGTCTTGGCAGTAGGTGTAATTGTGTGTGGCCCTTTGGTCCTCATCCTCCAGAGTTCCTTTCAAAACCAAACTTAATGAGGGGCAGGGGGGGTAGTTTTCTGCACGTCACAGTGATAATTAAGCAAAATAACTTTTCACCAATTTTGAGAATTTGGGACCTTGGACCATGTCTTATAAAAATGTACAAAAAAAATATAAATAAATAAAAAATAAATAAAAATAAAAATATTTTTGTAAAGTACTTTAATATGCACTAGGCCGGAACTCGGTACTACCAAGTCAGAACTTTCTGTCTTCTTAGTACAGTGGAATGCATGCAGTGGTCGCTTACTGTGCTCTGCATTTGAATTGCGATTAATTCACATGTTATTAATAATTACCGAACGTATACCGAGTCAATACAAGCTTCCACACCAGCGCCGTAATTTCGCTTCGTGAATTTGCGGCTTTTAATTTTTCGAACTGAGTCTGATTTTTCTGGGACGTCGCTTCCTAAAGTGAGACGCGACAAAATTCACCTTTGAAAATATTCGCTTTTTCGTGCGGTTTATTCACGTCGAGCCAGGTGTGCAAAATGGCCTTTACTCTGCAAAACTGCACATACAAGAGCTTTCATCAGTGAGTCATATGCTCAATCACCATTGCTTTGCTTTTGTTTTAACTCACTCTTTGAAAGATAGGAAGACCAAAATACAACACAACTTTAACAGCGGGGGAATTGAGTGTTCTTATTGCTGTTGGGAAGTTGCTGTTTTTAAAGCGGACGACAGATTTTGTGGCAAGTGAGTGAGTGACCTAAGAGGACAAAGTGAAAAAAGAATCTCCGGCTTCCAGTTGCTGACTCAGTGTAAATGACCATACAAGGCGTTTGGATCGACTTCAGAACTGAAAGATTAGTTTCTAGACCCAGTTTAGAATCTCTTTCGTCTTCTATCTGCTCATTTCTTTCTGCCTTTCCTCCGTCTGTCAACAGTCTTTCTCAGAGCTTGTCTATTTCTCTTATCAGCCTGTCTCTCTCTCTCTGTATCTCTCTATCTCTCTATCTCTCTCTTCTCTCTCAAGCCTCTTTTTCATCTTAATCACCTTCCTCTTCTTTCTTTTTCTGGCTACTTCTCATTCCTTCTCTCCTTCCTTTCTTGTCCACTCAACCCACAGACACAGAGAGAGAGAGAGAGAGAGAGAGAGAGAGAGAGAGAGAGGGGCTACTCTAATAGACCTCCCTCAGGTCTCCTGTCCCTCCCTCCCTCCCTCTCTCTCTCTCTCTCTCTCTCCCTCTCTCTCCCTCTCTCTCTCTCCCCATCATTCCTCCTTTTCTCAGACCCAGATAAGAACGGGGCAGAAGTATTTCTCTCCGGCCACTTCTGAAACTGGAGCCACTAGGGAGGGATGAGAGGCAACAAAATACTCCTAAAATACTTTTTCTCTTTTCTTTGAATTCTTGGACATTTGGAGAAATTTTAGATTTTTGGTCGTTTTTCATTTCCATGCAACTTTAAATATCTTTTTATGATGCCCTCATCTTGTATTTAAACATATTTTTCATTGATTTTTGCATTCATCCTTGATACACTATATTTTAAAACCCTCAAATTCCACCTTTCTAGCCTTCCATCCATCCATATTTTCAGAAGCACATTTTTTGACTGACAACCATGAAAGACTTGCATAGGATCAAGTCAATGGAGCCATCCTGAAAACCCTTCTTCTAAACCTGGACCACACAGAACCAATATCAAGACATTAAGGAGATGGAAGCAACTTATTGACCAACTTATCTGATGTACATTTTCAAAACAAGTCAAGAGGCAACAAGAGACGATCACACAACAGGTGTAGCTTCCGTTATCTCAATTTTCTTATTCGTTATCTCCTGAAATTCAACTGAAGACTCTAAATGGACTTAAAATCCCAGTTTATGGATTGACAGGTAGGTGAACAGACTTCAATATATCTTCCACCCAACCACCCACACTGATGAGTTTCACAAAGTGGATCGGGGTGAAATCGTGAACAATCTTCTCCTGACCCTTGAGAAAAAAACTTGAATACATTTCAAAGAGAGCGCCATGAAAGGCTTAAATCTCAACCAGGATGTTCTGCTGCTTTTGCTACTCTGGACCCTGTCAGTCATTGTGAGTGGAGGCCCATCAGAGCGAAGTGGTGGGGGGTCTGCGAGAAGCCAGAGAAGAGGTAATGGTGGCTCTTCTAGTGGTGTCAATGCTGAGAAAAGGCGAAAATTCCACCGCATCCAACACGGCCAGTGCAGCTACACCTTCATCCTGCCGGAGATGGACGGATGCCAGAGCGTAGCGGGATCTCAGCCTCACACGGGACAGTACGGCGGCTCACACACAGGCGCCAGCGTCGTGCAGAGAGACTCGCCACCGCTGGACTCATCGGAATCATCGGCTCAGAAACTACAGCAGCTGGAAAGCACCATGGAGAACAACACACAGTGGCTGCAGAAGGTAGGAGATGAAGAGTAAATTTCAATTTGTTTTATTCTTTATTGGAGACTTTAGATATTTTGCACACAACATGTAAGTTTAAATGCTGCTAGTTGGAGCGGTGCAGCAAACTTTGTTGTGTTGTGCATTGACAGTAAAACTATATCTATCTATCTGTCGTCTGTCTGTCTGTCTATCTATCTATCTATCTATCTATCTATCTATCTATCTATCTATCTATCTATCTATCTATCTATCTATCTATCTATCTATCTATCTATCTATCTATCTATCTATTATCTATCTATCTATCTATCTATCTATCTATCTATCTATCTATCTATCTATCTATCTATCTATCTATCTATCTATTGAAACAAGTTGAATGTTAAAGAAAAAAACATTAGGCGACTGTGGCTAAGAAGGTAGAGCGTTCATCTACTGATTGAAGGGTCGGTGGTTCAATGCCCGCCTCTTGCCACATGTCAAAGTGTCCCTGGGCAAAGAGACACTGAACCCCAAATGTATCATGATGTTTCTAATGCACCCTGCGTGGTAGTTGCTGCCAATGTTGAATAAGTGTGTGAAAGACATACATTTGTAGTTTTATCACAAAGCCTTCGCATTTTCTGATGGACAGAACCCTCTCTGCCATGTGTTGTGTGTGTGTGTGTGTGTGTGTGTGTGTGTGTGTGTGTGTGTGTGTGTGTGTGTATGTTGATGGCAGTGTAAAGCATTTCAACTACAAAAGCGCTATAAGCACAGTCTATTAATCATGTATGCTTCGGAACTGAACCCTTAATCTTTATGGAGGATAGATGAAGCAATTTTTTTAATGTTGTTTGGAGACATTAGATATTTCGTATTCTAGATATAACACAACTTGGAACCATTGTTTTTAACACGTTGATTTGAAGGTTAAAAAAACATGCCATAGACCTAGGGTGTGTTGAACTACTAATATGACAATTGATGGATGGATGACCATTTAAACCCTCCACAGACTTGGAGAAACAAAACAATAATACAATCTGTGTTGAATTGTATACGTTGACCCAGGGTGTGTGTGTGTGTGTGTGTGTGTGTGTGTGTGTGAGTGTGTGTGGGTGGTGTGTGTGTTGTGTGAGTGTTGTGAGTGAGTGTGTGTGTGTGTGTGTGTGTGTGTGTGTGTGTGTGTGTGTGTCCTTCAACAGAAACGTCATTTAGCTTCAGCAGCTGTGTACGCAGTGAAGTCCAACAAGTTGTTATTATAGATTGCACCGAGCTAGATTTACTTCCTCGGTGATCTGTCGTACGGAGATGAAAGTTTGGGGTTGAGTGACAGCTGGTTTCAATCAGGAGAAAAGGCACTGGGAGCTTTCCCCCTCCCGTTGTCCGGACAAACCATAATTCTTTCATCTGTGGTTTTTCACTGGAGTTGTGACCGCACTCTGTCTAATGAAAACCAGTGTAAAAGTCTTGTTCTCATGTCTGTCCTAGTTCTGCAAAGAAATGTTGTTGTGCAAAGTATTTAAAGGTGGAGTCAGTGATTCTGGAGAACGCTTGTTGTCAAAATCAGTGAATATCTCCTCATGATCCACTACCTGTACATACTGTGTGCGCTTAAGTCTTGTACTGTACTGTTGACTTTATT
>CM047518.1:26607103-26612103 GCA_026122265.1 Ammodytes dubius
ATTGATAAATTATATAGAAAATACATTTTTATACATCTGCTGGCCCTGGACTGGTGATAAGATTTCTCCCTAAAAAGATGAAAAAAATAATAATCAAAATAAAAATAAAGCTATGAATAAAACATACACATGTATCCCAATACAATACAAGTTGATGATACTAATGCTAATAAACATAAACACAATTAAAGTTTGTCAAGATCAACACAAGCACACATACACACACACACACACACACACACACAAGCCAAACTATCAGACCATAGGCTATAACAAACAAGGCACAATAGCATGGACATACATTTTAGTAGACAAAAAAATAAATAAAAAATATAATAATAATAACATTGCTGGGACAATAAAAACAGAAATACATTTAGTTTTATGATTTTTCTGTTATAAAAGTTAATGTTCATGACCATTTCTTTAGCACAAATATTCAGTTATAACACTAATGCACTAATGAACCCAGTGCAGTTCAACATGTTGAGTCATTCTATGGTTTATTGGGGCTGCGGTTTGGTGTCTGTGGCTATTCGAGAGAGAGAGAGACAGAGAGAGGGAGTGAGGGATAGGGAGAGAGAGAGGGGGGGGGGGGGTAGGGAGGGAGTGAGGGATAGGGAGAGAGAGAGAGATGGAGAGACAGGGATCGAGAGGGAGTGAGGGATAGGGAGAGAGAGAGAGATGGAGAGAGAGGGAGGGAGTGAGGGGTAGGGAGAGAGAGAGGGGGGACAGAGGGGACAGAGGGAGAGAGAGACAGAGAGAGGGAGTGAGGGATAGGGAGAGAGAGAGAGCGAGAGAGGGGGGTAGGGAGGGAGGGAGAGAGGAAGGTAGGGAGGGAGAGAGAGAGGGAGTGAGGGATAGGGAGAGAGAGAGGGGGGAGAGAGGGATAGAGAGGGAGGGAGGGATAGGGAGAGAGAGAGAGGGAGGGAGAGAGGGATAGAGAAAGGGGACAGAGGGAGAGAGAGAGAGAGAGTGGGAGGGAGAGAGACAGAGAGAGAGAGAGAGGGAGGGAGAGACAGAGAGTGAGAGAGAGAGAGAGTGGGTCTGTAAACAGCAGTAAGTGAGTGAGGTAGTTAACAGGAGGACTGTTTAGGTTTCTGCCAAATGACTGACTTCAAATGGAGCTGACACACACACAGGAAAACCACTGTGGTCAGATCACAGCGCAGCTATCAACCGCTGTGTGTGGTGTTGTGTGGTGTGTGTGTGTGTGTGTGTGTGTGTGTGTGTGTGTGTGTGTGTGTGTGTGTGTGTGTGTGTGTGTGTGTGTGTGTGTGTGTGTGTGTGTGTGTGTGTGTGTTGTGTGTGTGTGGTTGTGTGTGTGCGTGGTGTGCGCGCGTGTGTGTGTGTGATTCTACGAAAGGCTTTGATCTTTGATGTTCTCAGAGGTTATTTCCATGATAACCTTCTTCAAAGACACAAAGAGAGAGAGAGACAGACAGAGGTGATTTAGAAAAGTCTGGTTTAATTTAAAGGTGCAGTGTGTAGAATTTATTGGAATTTTTCAGGACAGACTTGGTAGAAATAAGGAATATAAGGTTGGTAGGAATATATAACATCATTAAAAAAAAAAAGTTTTTGTTGTGTAAATCGATCTAACCACTACAACACAAGTGCACCCCGCACAGAATGGACAAACTTAATGGCATACTTCACCGGTTTGAATATGAAGGTGTATTGAATTCTGAGATCCTAGCCTGAGAAAAGGCAGAAAGAGTGTTTTTTTAACCCTGATGTCACAGTAAAAGACATCACAGTAATATTTACAAAGTAAGTTTTTTTTTAACCCTATATTTCTCTTTCTGTGATGTCACGAGAAGGAGAAATATAGGGTTAAAAAAAACACTCTTTCTGCCTTTTCTCAGGCTAGGATGAACCGATTTCAATTTTTTTCGCACATTTATACTACATAGGATCTCAGAATTCAATACACCTTCATATTCAAACCGGTGAAGTAGGCCTTTAATGGCATAATGCATTTTTATAGTCCTAAGCAAATGCACATGCAAAGGATGGGAACTATCATAGCAGATAGATTTTGCTTTCTTCTATAACAGTTTATTTTTTAAGATCAATACTTGATAAATTAACGTAAAGTTCTAGTTTTCTATCCTGTCATGATTACCCCACCAATCACACTACTAAAATAACAGTCAACTTAACTTGGAGTGTTTGCAGTCTGTAGGAGCACCAGGCTTGTGTGTGTGTGTGTGTGTGTGTGTGTGTGTGTGTGTGTGTGTGTGTGTGTCTGTGTGTCTGTGTGTGTGTGTGTGTGTGTGTGTGTGTGTGTGTGTGTGTGTGTGTGTGTGTGTGCGTGTGTGTGTGTGTGTGTGTGGAGAGAGCTGCAGGTCTGTGCTCCATCATTCTCCACAGAAACACTTCAAACAGCGAGTCAGTGACAGCGGTAATCACGCCCTAATGATCGGCCATTATCTGCTCCTTCAGTCTAAACACACTCAGGACTGTGTGTGTGTGTGTGTGTGCGCGCGTGTGTGTGTGTGTGCGTGCGTGTGCGTGTGTGTGCGTGTGTGTGGCCTGCTGCAACGGGCCTTTAAATGTGTCGTTAAAATGCTTTGGAGAAACCAGGAACTTAGACTGAAAGCCGCCGAGCAAAAGCAGGAACTGAAGAGGAAACCTCAAAAGGAAACCTCAATGAAAGTGAAAGTTGTTTTGGTACATAATTTAATTTCCGATTACATAACCACAGGTATTATTAATAGAATATTTGAAATTGTCATCAAAGATTCGCTTGTAATGAAAATGTCACATTTGAGTCTTGGAAGTAAAATCAATTTATCTTAAACGGTTGAACATAAAGAACTTGCATTGTTTGCAAACTAAATAAATTATCTTGAACATGGCTATTTGAAAAGTAAAAAATAACATCTAAATTAATAATATTTATCTATTTTTCTATCTATCTTTTTTTTTCCTACCAGTGTGTCCTTTCAGAAATATTTTTTTTTTGTGCCTTCTGGCACAATGTGTGAAATACTTGTTTTCTAGTGTGACCCGACCACTTCCTCTACTGATTCATTAATGAAACTGTGTGTGTGTGTGTGTGTGTGTGTGTGTGTGTGTGTTGTGTGTGTGTGTGTGTGTGTGTGTGTGTGTGTGTGTGTGTGTGTGTGTGTGTGTGTGTGTGTGTGTGTGTGTGTGTGTGTGTGTGTGTGTGTGTGTGTGTGTGTGTGTGTGTGTGTGTGTGTGTGTGTGTGTTGTGTGTAAATAAAGTAACCGGAGGAAATTACACAGGAAATCATACATCAGCGTTGATTTCTTTGAATGGTCACTGAACTGCACGTGCTCTACATATGAGTGTGTGTGTGGCTTTCTGTGTGTGTGTGTGTGTGTGTGTGTGTGTGTGTGTGTGTGTGTGTGTGTGTGTCATCCCTGTCATGTTATCTGCAGTTGCTACTGATTTGTGGCACATCTCCAGGTCGTCACGGTAACAGAATGACTGGACCGGTTTACGGGAGTTCCTTTATAGTGGAAGCCAGGTCAACTGATTACTGGAGTCTTATCAACACACACACACATGCACGCACGCACACACACACACACACACATATGTGCACGAGCACGCACACACACAGTACAAATACACAAGCACACACACACACACAAACAAGACAGACAGACAGACGGACAGACACTTCAAACAAACACACAAAGCTTTACCTGTTTATCCGGAGGAAGTCCTTTTACTTTGTAGATAAACCTGATAAAAAAAAAGAGTTGTAATGTAACTAAGTACATATACACAAGTTTGAGGCACTTTGTGTGTCTGTGTCTGTGTGTCTGTTTCTCTGTGTGTATGTGTGTGTGCGTGTATGTCTGAGTGTGTATGTCTGAGTGTGTGTGTGTCTGTGTCTGTGTGTGTGTCTGTGTGTGTGTGTGTGTGTGTGTGTTCTGTGTCTGTGTGTGTATTTGGTCCATCTATTTATCTTAACTAGCTTCATCTCCTTAAGCCCCTTTGTTCCTCCCTGTCTCTCACTGAAGTTATTTACAGTTTAACAGGCGACGTGTCTGTCTGTGTGAACTATGTCTTCCTCTGTCTCAACCCCCTAGGCTTTTTACTGCTCTCTCTGTCTCACACACACACACCACACCCCCACTCACTCACACACACACACACACACACACACACACACACACACACACACACACACACACACACACACACACACACACACACACACACACACACACACACACACACACACACACACACACACACACAACACACAAAGGCGCTTTCTGAAGGGAATCTTCCAATCCTTATTTATTACAGTAACAACATTCCACAATTTTGCTCTTAACATGATCGTATAGGGGCGCTCCAGTGGCGTAGTGGATATAGCGCGTACCATATTGGCTCCAGCCTTCGTTGCAGTGGTCGCGGATTCGAATCCGACCCGTGGACCTTTACTGCAGGTCATCCCCCCCCCCCTCTCTCTCTCTCTCTCTCTCTCTCTCTCTCTCTCTCTCTCTCTCTCTCTCTCTCTCTCTGTCTCCCCATTTCAACTCTGTAATGAAAAAAATAAAAATCTTAATAAAAATCTTTAAAAAAAAAAAAAACATGATCGTATAGTGGTGAAACTGGGAGTATCTCTAAACCTGTAACATGGGGATTTTTCAACACACACTTACAACTGTTGCATTTGTTGAGCAGAACAAACAGCTAAATTCAAATTTGGGTGTGTTTTTCGGTGTGGTGTGTGTGTTGTGTGTGTGTGTCTGCACACAGTAAGTTCATGAACATAGTGTCTGATGGTTCAACAGATGCTTTTCATCTCACTGAATTTCCCCAAAATCTTTGAGAACTATTAATAGCATTTAAACAAACCCAGATACTGAGATACGTTACATAAACTCTATCTCTCTCTCCACACACACACACACACACACACACACACACACAACACACCGAAAAACACACCCTCATATACAACACACACACACACACCGAAAAACACACCCTCATACACACACACACA
>CM047518.1:26614603-26619603 GCA_026122265.1 Ammodytes dubius
CAGCGCTATGCCAGCAGCAGCAAACTAGCTCTGCTTTAATTCAACTTTAATCAGATTCAATTATATAAATAGTTTGATAATGATCTAAAAAGAAAAGTTATTTTATTGACTCCACAGAGGCAACTTGAGAGATGCTTGTGAACACTGAGTACACACTACTTACTTAATAACGGCGGATCCAGTGATTCTGGAGAATGCTTGTTGTCAAAATCGCTTTTGGTCATAATAAGTGAATATCTCCTCACACACACACACACACACACACCACACACACACACACACACACACACACACACCCCCACACACACACACCCACACAAACACTCAAACACGTCAGTTTACATGCTCGATTAAGAGCTAATATATGTGACGTCTTATGCCAACATTTTCTTTCTCTAGCAAACTTAGGCAACAAACACACACACACCCTGGGCTGCAACCAAATTTATATGCAGGAATGCAAACGACACACGTAAAAATAGACTTGCTGCATATTACTTGTACGCGGCATAGATGATTAGGCATTCTCATTGATTAGAATGGGAGCGTATCCTTACTGCTTGCCACTACGGGCGATAGGATAGTAACAATGAGGTCTCTGGTTGGATCCCCGGCACCGGACAGGAGGGTGTTAGTAGTAAAACTAGCGGTGGCTGCTATTACATCTGCGGTGCCCACCATCTCTACCTGCTCCAGGGGCGCTGTACTATGGCTGACCCTGCGCTCTGACCCCCTCTGGAGTGAGGGAACTTGAGAGGGGAGATGGAAAAGACACATTTAAATCTGCCCTGTGTACAAATGCCTAAAATACTTACGTGCCCAGTGTAAAGAGGCGGTAGCACTTCCAGGAAAAGGCGTTTCAGCGTTCACATGTGTGAGTGTAATGAGAGTTTATACAGCGACCAAACAGAGTTAAACAGGGGCGTGTGTTTATACCAGTACCAACTCTATACAGACACTTTTCCTCAGTTAGATTCACCACCCTTTGCTTTGATGTGCCCCCGCCCCGCCCCAACACACATTACCTCATGTATCTTGTTTCACTGCAGCACTAGTGGGCCAAGTTTAATTTGGTTTAGCTTTTATTTCACATACAGTTTAAAAACACATTGAGATATATAACATATTAGTACATGTGTGTGTGCAGAAGAAAACTGTAAAAGCCTGTACGTATGAAAACAAACCATGTGCAAATTAAAGTGATGACGTTTTCCCAAAACTTCTGTTACAACCGAAATTAGGTTGAAAAGTTATTTATAGTTCATGGAGTTATTTTTCACCGTTTTTCTGTAGCTGGAAGGCCAAATATGTAACTCCAATGCATTTTTCTGATAGCCAAATATTATGTCGAATTGTCAAAATATCTGTTGTGAAAATAATTTCTGAGACAGGGACAGCCCTAGCATTTTCCTTCTGTTCTTCCCGTAAATATGGTTCAGGGTTGGTGTATTTGCAGAGTCAGTATGAACTATTGCTTGACCCTTTCTCTGAGGTCGACACTTCCATGTTTTAATGGCCGCCTGGGACTCCTCAGTTGTTATCAAACATGTTGGAGTCTTTTTATTGCGGTCGTTAAACGAGCCAAATCATCACTTTGGTTCATGTTAAAATGGAAATATAATCCTGAATGTCCTCCTACACAACAGCAGGGACGTCCAATGATAATATATCAACATAAAATACTGCTGTGGTCATTGGTTTACCAGAAGCTCTTTGGACTGGAGAGTCTTTTTTTAGCATTTTTTAGATTAAAGGTGCTATGAGGAACTTTCGGTTTGTGTTAATTATAGCGACCCCTTTGGTACAAAAGCGGTAGTGTTTTTACTACGCCAGCTGCTGTTCTTTGGTGAGCGTATCCATGACAAAGGCATTATGAAAAACTATATTAAAATAGCATTCTTTGCACTGATGGTCTCATTTGCTGTTACATGTAATTTACGATCATCAGAGGAAAAATTTGTTTCAGAAATATTTAAAAGTTCCTCGTAGCTACTGTAAGATATTGTAGTGTTTTCTTGTTGCTATTATATTGACAAGCATGATCTAATTAGTGTACAATCACTGGACAATGAAAGGTTTTCGATTCTTTATGACCTTAGAATGAGCCTTTCATACACACATAGGAGCGGGGATGCGTCGCCGCCATGTTTCTACAGTGACACAGAACAGACAAACTTAACGGCCTTACACGTTTTTAAATGTAGTGGGCGTCCTGGGGAAATGCACCTGTTGGAAGACCAAGAAGAAGAAGTACTATAGAATAAATAACTAAATACATCTTCACCTCATCACTTGATATTGTGGAAAGACTGCTAGGATATTTGCATGGGGGATTTTTTGCATGATCAATTGGGTAGTCATTTCACAATCAAGCTAACAAATATATAACTGTTTTTTAATAGGTTATAAGTGTCATATTTCGGGGCGCTCCAGTGGTGTAGTGGATAGAGCGTGTACCATAGTGGCTCCGGCCTCCGTTGCAGTGGTCGCGGGTTCATATCCGACCCGTGGACCTTTACTGCAGGTCATCCCCCCTCTCTCTGTCTCCCCGTTTCAGCTCTGTACCATCAAATAAAGCCTGAAAATGCTAAAAAATGATCTTTAAATAAGTGTCATATTCCTGACACCAGGGCAGCTGTTGAAAGGAGACCAGTTGGGCTTTTCTTTGTCATAGTTGAGCGTGGACGTGGTCAGTTTGTTTTCACAGTTTAACTCACTAAGACCTCTGCAGGATCATAAATAAGCATCGCGGCACCAGGACGCAGCGTTCACACTGAGACGAGCATTCCTGTTCTAAACAAGGATCACACAGCTGATTCACACGTTGTTTAAAACCAAAACAAACAAAACATTGTTCAGATTAATGTCATATTCCGTTCGGTTGTCGTCTGACATTTGGTCACATTGATTGAAGTAAGTGAAGGCTCATCAGGAAATGGATTGGTGATCAGTCATTCTTAATTTGTGCCTCGTCAGAATCAAATTATATAAATTAAATAGCAATAGCATTAAAGTCAGATGCACTTGTAATTCAAATTTCAACTCTTTTTCAGAACACACGTGGTAGAACTTTATGTACTGTATACTATAGTGAGTAACTGTTTTGGTAATCCTTCGATGATCGCAGATGGATTTTATACCTTCTGCTTTGCTGTACGTCCAGGTTTTTTGTTAGCAGTAGAATCAAAAACGTTTTGGCCATACAGAAGAGTGTTGTGCAGCTGATAGGCTTTATCAACTTTGTGCCAACTCATTTGGACGATGGCTTAAATGTAACCCACATGTATTGACTCGAAAAACTTACACACTATAGCTTTAATAAGTAAATAAATGTAGTTTTTGTCACTGAGGTGGCTGGTAATACTTCTAACTTGTGAGTATCTGCAGCCCTTCGGTTCCCTTGCCGTTGGCTGTTGAGTGTTTGTTTATGTGAGAGAGGAATCTCTCCTCTCGGCCCGGTCACAGTTTGGGGGAAGCCAGCACCGTCTGAACTGCTAAGAAAACACACACACACACACACACAGGCTCGCATACACACACAGGCTCGCATACACGCAGGGACACAGACACACAGATACACACACACACACACACACACACACACACACACACACAGACTCGCATACACGCAGGGACACAGACACACAGATACACACACACACACACACACACACACACACACACAACACATTCAGGGACACAAACACACACAAACTCTCTCACACTCTTACACAGACACAGGCTCACACAGACACAGGAACATGCACATGCACACACCCTCTCACTCTCTCTCCCTCACACACATACTCTCTCCCTCACACACACACAAGAAAAAAAAATCCACTTCGGGGCTCGGTCCTTACTTTATGATAACACGTAATTAATCGGCTGGAATCCGCTGGCGCAATCAGATGTATTCTTAACCCTTAACCCTCCACCTCACTGTAATTACATGTTAAGGACGTAGAGAATAGTATGAAGTGTGTGTGTGTGTGTGTGTGTGTGTGTGTGTGTGTGTGTTCCTGTTTGTGTGTGTGTGTGTGTTCCTGTTTGTGTGTGTGTGTGTGTGTGTGTGTTCCTGTTTGTGTGTGTGTGAGTGTGTGTGTGTGTGTGTGTGTGTGTGTGTGTGTGTGTGTGTGTGTGTGTGTGTGTGTGTGTGTGTGTGTTTTTTATAAGGGAAATTGTTTTACTCAGAGTTGCTCCATATGAACAAACAACCGAGAGGAAGTGTTTACAGCACGTCTAGAATGGAATTGTTGACATGTTTTTGCGTAGTGGATTTTTTTATGCGTATTTCAGGATGCTCCGTTTATTGAGTGTGTGTGTGTGTCTGTGGGTTTGTGGGTTTGTGTGTGTGCGTGTGTGTCTGTGTGTTTGTGTGTGTGTATGAGGCTGTGTGCCTGCTTTCGTTTCTTTCCGTGTGTGTGTGTTGTGTTTTTGCGTAGTGCATTTTTTGTTTGCGTATTTCAGGATGCTCCGTTTGTTGATCTGCTTACGGCGATGTCTGTAATGAGAGTGTGTTTCTGTTGAGGGGAAATAAATACCCTGCAGGGATTTGATGTCTGTGTATAAAAAGGGGAGGTCGTGTCTGGTCTGTAAGTGTGAGTATCAAGTACATGTTAAGACCTCAGCTGTGCCTTCTGCATTTAAAGGGTAAGTTCACCAAAATCCCCCCCAAAAAAATCTCCTTGTTATGTAATGGTAATATCGAGCCATAGACGGATAATTGACGGTCCAAACTAATCTTAAACGTGTTTTTCTTTAAAGTGACTAAGACGAATTTTCATTTGTTTTTCATTTGCGCCCCCTGTGGACAAAAGCAGTCGTTTTTCTAATACATGTAAAGATCTTTGCTAGCACATGGCGGCGGCACATGCATTAGTTTAGGAAGCGAGTGAAAGAGAGACGGCAGGATGCATGGCCATGAGGTAATGTATTTATATGTGACTGTGTCAGATTAATAATGGTAATATGACCATGGTGAAGAAAAGTAAACTGTG
>CM047518.1:26632832-26640332 GCA_026122265.1 Ammodytes dubius
GAGTGAGCGAGTGAGTGAGTGAGTGAGCGAGTGAGTGAGTGAGTGAGTGAGTGAGTGAGTGAGTGAGTGAGTGAGTGAGTATGGAAGCCCGAAATGGACAATAACGTATATATCTTTTTTTGGTTCCGTTATAATATAATGTGCTGTTTTCTTGAGATTATAAATTAATTAAAGGTGGAGTGAGTTATTGTGGGGAACGCTTGTTGTCAAAATAACTTTTTTTTCAAATTCAAGGAATATCTCCTCATGATCCACTACTGGTGCGTACTGTGTGTTTGAAAAAAAAGGTGTTAATACAAAGCCTATGCTCTTTAAACTGGTATGTTAAACAGAGGGAGCCCACCATAGCGTGTAACATACCTACAGAGCTTAAGCTGTGTATTAACAATGGAATTCCTTCACACTGGAAAGGTAGGGGATGGTGACGAGATATTCACTGAATCTGACAACTCTTTTTCTCCAGAATCGCTGACTCCACCTTTAAATTATTTTAAGAGCTGAGGTCAACTGCAGAAATATGATTATACTGTATTTGTCGTAACGGGTTGTGCAAAATTAGCTTTTTGCATTGTTTCAAATCGTAGTTTAAATTTAAAATCAATGAATTGCCACTAATCTTTGTCTATAACTCTTTATGTTCCAGCTGGAGAAGGTGATTGAGAGGAGCATGAAGCCGGGCGTCTCTCACGTCTCTCCGCTCGCCGTCAACAACCAGACGGCGGCCATGTTGGAGATAGGAACCAACCTGCTCACGCACACCGCAGAGCAGACACGCAAACTCAGCACCGTAGAGGCCAAGGTAACCAAGCCAAGATTCAATGTTTGGTGTATTGTCATTTAAACAGCAATTACAGCTGCAGTGGTTGGCTAGGAAATCATTTGAAATTCTTGAGTCTCAGGCTACTTTAAGCAAGGCAACAATAAGAGAAACGTACAGGTGATGAGAGCCACATGAGACCAGTACAGTAAATAAACACAAACAGAGCAAGATGGTTTATGTCATATATGCATAGCAGTTACAGCAGCAGTGGTTGGCAGCCTTTTTTTGAAATGATTAAGTCTCATGCTACTTTCAACAATGCAACATAGAAAATGGAAAAGAATGAAAAATATATAAAAGAAACACACAAGTGAAGAGAAACACCTGAAAATCATGTAAATTAAATAGAATAATGACCATGGATTAGAATACTGTCAAATTATTGTTTGATAATAATAATACTTTTTCATATTTACTGCAGGCTGTGCAAATGTAAACAAATCCCCCTTACACTTAAAACTGTGTAGTGCTCCTTTAAAGCAAAACCATTATATCTGTAAGCATATTTATTTCCTGGTTTTACTGTCATTTCTTCCTCCAGGTTCTGAACCAGACGTCTCGTATCCAGATTCAGCTTCTGGAGAATTCTCTGTCGACCAACAAACTGGAGAAAGAACTTCTGCTGCAAACGTCTGAGCTGGGCCGGCTTAGAGACAAGAACAGGTAACTATGGAGACACTCACACTATGGTTGCGTTCCGAAACGCATACTCTTTCTTTTTTCTATTCTACATACTACATCTGACGATAAAAATAATCTAGTTAGGATCCAGTAGGCATACTATTGGGACATACTTTTCTCTCTTATTTCATCATAACATTGCGCCTTGATCTTGCCTCTTGCTTTTATATCCGTTGCATCTCCGTTTGTTTTCATATGGAGGCTTCGTCGATGTGACGTCGCTTCGTCGATGTTACGTCACTTCACGTGCGCACTGGATTGTGGGTCAGAATCGCCCAAATAGGATGCACTTTTCAACACTAACAATCTTGGCCGCATGAAGTAGGACATCCGGGTACTTCTAACCATCCTAAATCTGGCCACAAGAATCGGGACATCCTAAATCTTTATTCTACATACTATATAGTAGAAAGTATGAGATTCGGAACGCAACCTATGTCATGGTCTGTCTTTGTCTTGTCTTGTTTTGGTGTTACCCATGTTTCCTGTTTTATTTTGGTATGTCTGTCTTGTTCCTCCCCATGTCCTGTCAAGTTTCCCTCCTGTGTGATTACTGCTCCCTTCCCTAATGTGTTTCACCTGTCCCTCATTGTCTACCCTGTCTTGTGTGTGTGTGTGTATAACTCCCAGTGTTTCTTTGTTGCCCGTCCGAGCATTGTACCTGTTGGTGAGTCTGTCCCTGTATGTTCCTGTGGTCCATGTGCCTTTGTGCCTTTTTGCGTTTCTGGAGTTTTTGTGGTTTTTTTGGACAATAAATTACCCTCACTTGAAACTTTCTTCATTTGCCTGTCGTTACCGTAACACACTAGGCATATTTACCGTGCCCAACATTGACGGCTTAAGTCTAGTTCGTTTGAGCAGTTTGAGTGCTTCGGACAACTGTACAGTACATTGTAGATACCATCCACGAAGGCATTTTATAATAACAATATAACAAATAGCATTGTTTGCACTGATGGTCTCCTTGGCTGTTACATGTCATTCATGATCATCAGAGGAAAAATTTGACTCTTTCAGAAAAATTTTAAAGTTCCTCGTAGCTACTTTAAATAAATGTGCTCCGCCTCAAACCCTTTAGAGTCGACTTTAGGCATCATCAGCCTTTTCACAACTTAACACTGAGGACATCTGAAACACAAAGTCATTACAGATGAGAGAGAGAGAGAGAGAGAGAGAGAGAGAGAGAGAGAAAGAGAGAGAGAGAGAGAGAGAGAGAGAGAGAGAGAGTCATTACAGATGATGGAAATACGTCCACAGCTGTTGCCGCGAGAGACGCCAATATTTACATTCACAATATTATCACAGTTTTTCATCGTGACGTGAAAATGTGCCGAGAAAATTACCAAGTGTGTTCTGTGTTTAGAGTAAGAGATATAATACAAACAGAGAGAGAGAGAGGGAGAGAGAGAGGGAGGGGAAAAGGGAGGGAGGGAGAGAGTGAGGGAGAGAGAGAGAGGGCGGGAGGGAGGGAGGGAGAGAGAGAGAGGGCGGGAGGGAGAGAAGGAGGGAGAGGGAGAGAGAGACGGATAGAGAGAGAGAGAGAGAGGGAGGGAAGGATGGAGAGAGAGAGAGAGAGAGAGGGAGGGAGAGAGAGAGATGGAAACACACCTTATCAATCCTTACCAGTGTGCACATGTCTTTAAATACAGTAGATCAGCAACGAGAGATTGTTTTTATATAATACATTTGTAGCTTTTGACTTATACAGCGTTTTTTAGCCAATTTTCTCGGCCCCAAAGCGCTTTACATTTCTTACCACATTCACCCATTCACACACAGACTCATACACCGATGTACAAAACCTAGAGTCTAGTTCTGTGCTGAAGTGTAGCTGACATTTTTGAGACGTCTGGTCCGGTGCAGCTGTATCTAGTGTCTGTTTCACACGTCTGAACGATATCAGTTTACGTTAACCGGTGGGGCTTTGGTCACGTTAAAAACACACACACACACACACACACACACACACACACACACACACACACACACACACACACACACACAGTTAAACACATTAGCAGCTGATCACTTCAATATGCTGACCTGAGAATGAACGAAAAAAAAAATGAGATGGATGGGGAGTCACTGATGGCTGTGGTTTAAACTGTGTGTGTGTGTGTGTGTGTGTGTGTGTGTGTGTGTGTGTGTGTGTGTGTGTGTGTGTGTGTGTGTGTGTGTGTGTGTGTGTGTGTGTGTGTGTGTGTGTGTGTGTGTGTGTGTGTGTGTGTGTGTGTGTGTGTGTGTGTGTGGGTGTAGATTAATGAGTTTGCATTAGCTCCCAACTACATGCATGTGTGTGTGTGTGATCATTTTGCTGTTTGTACTCATTGTAAAAAATATGCAAGCTGAAATATCTATGAAGGCTGTATATAACACTAGCTTTTTTCTTTACACACACACACACACACACACACACAGTACAGACAGGTAGCGGATCATGAGGAGATATTCACTGATTTTGACAAGAAGTTATTTTGACAGCAAGCGTTCTCCAGAATCACTGACTACACCTTTAACTTTAATAATTAAATTTTCCTTATCATGGCCACCGGCTGATGTACTGTATGTAAAGTGAGTATTTACCAGTAATTCAAAACTTATGAAAAGTATTGTGACAAATTCTTTGAAACATTATACAAGACATATTTTCCCATCCAAACTCCTGTAGACACACACACACACACACACACACACACACACACACTCACCCCCCCCCCCCCCCACACACACACACACACACACACACCCTCCACACACACACACACACACACACCCTCCACACACACACTCACACACAACCCCCCCCACACACACACACACACACAACCCCCCCCCCCCCACACACACACACACACACACACACACAGAGTTAAAACGGGACATTCAGCTACTTTTAAAGGTCCTATATTTCGCTCTCAGTCCACTGCCACTCCTTCGTCAGGTTTCATTCATTTGGCTCGCACCATGTTGATCTAACTGTGGGGCCGCACTGTATTCTCAGCAGCTGCTTTTGCTGCTACAGCTGCACAGGACAGATAACGTTTGGCTGGAATCTGAAATGAATGATGGCAGGGGTTATTAATCTTCATTTTGCTTGTTTTAAAGCTTCTCTAAGGGGTGTTGTGGTTAGAGTGGTACCATATGGAGGGAGGCTCAGTCCTCTTCACAGCAGACCCGGGTTAGAATCCAGCCCGGGTCGTTCTCTGCATGTCATTCCCCTCTCTGTCTGTCTGTCTGTCTGTCTGTCAGTCCTCTTCACAGCAGCAGACCCGGGTTAGAATCCAGCCCGGGTCGTTCTCTGCATGTCACTCATTCCTCTCTCTGACACATTTCATCTCTGTCTCTACAAACTGTCAATAAAGCTTGAAAAAAATGCCCCCAAAAAAATCTTAAAAAATTTGACAAAGGCATTTAGAAAAACTATACAAAAATAGCATTCTTTGCACTGATTGTCTCGTTTGCTTTTACATGTCATTTATGATCATCAGACGAAAAATTTCTGTTTCAGAAATATTTAAAAGTTCCTTGTAGCATCTTTGAAACCAGAACCTTTGTCTTAGATCATGAATAAAATTGAGTGGATATTTATGTGATTTCCATTAAAAACACAAAAAGCTTGGGGCGCTCCGGTGGTGTAGTGGATAGAGCGTGTACCATATTGGCTCCGGCCTTCGTTGCAGTGGTCACAGGTTCAAATCTGACCCGTGGACCTTTACTGCAGGTCATCCCCCTCCCTCTCTCTCTCTCTGTCTCCCCATTTCAACTCTGTACTGTCACACTGTCACAATAAAGCTTGAAAATGCCCAAAAAATAAAACAAAAAGCTGAAATCCGTATTAGATGACTTGTCTGTGTATTGATGATCTAACTGTCTTTTCTCTGGTTGTCTCACAGTCGTCTGGAGAGTAAAGTCCAGATTCTGGAGTCGCAGCAGAAAGGAGAACTGGAGGACATGAGGGAGCAGAAGAACAGACTGCAGGTGTGTGTGTGTGTGTGTGTGTGTGTGTGTGTGTGTGTGTGTGTGTGTGTGTGTGTGTGTGTGTGTGTGTCTATGTATAGGTGTGTATGTGTGTGTGTGCGTGTGTCTGTCTGTCTGTCTGTCTGTCTGTGTATAGGTGTGTGTGTGTGTGTGTGTGTGTGTGTGTGTCTGTGTTTCATTTCATCATATTCACTTTTAATATTGAAACAGACGGTTTTTATGTGAACTGCATGAGGTAAAGCCTTCATCAATCGCAGATGGATTTTATACCTTCTGCTGTACATCCAGGTTTTCTCTTAGCAGTAGAATCAACAACTGACACATTTCTTGGGCTCTTCAGATTTTTCTGAGCTCCTGCACCAGTGTCATGGGGGGGACACCAGTTTGTAAACGCTGCCATACTGAGAAATACAGAGAGAGTTTTGTGGAACTGATAGGCTTGATCAACTTTCTGTCAACTCGTTTGGCGGTGGCTTGAATGTAACAGACATTAGTTTATATGTAAAAGTTACGCACTGTAGCTTTAAATGTGAATCTTTTCGTCCCAGTCTGTGGTCAGGACTCAGATGGCGGCCATTGAGTCCTTAGAGAAGCAGCTGAGGGTTGCCAGTAGCAACAACACGTTTCTGCAGAAGCAACAAGCTCAGCTGATGGAGTCGGTCCACACACTCATTAACATGGTGGCTACTACAGGTACACACACACACAAACTTGAGCATGCACACACACACGGCGCGCACACACACACACATACTTAAGCATGCACACACCCACACACACGCTCAAGACGCGCACACCTCCCATTTTCAGCTTGCATCCTTTTATAAAAGGTACAAAAAGCAAAGAATTCACATACTCACCTTTAGTTGATCATGTGCAGCTCATTAATCTACACACACAAACACACACACATATAGACGCACACACAAACTAAACGTCAAAATAAGAGCTGATTTTGTTGGATTTCTTCATATTTTATATAATATATTCTTGTCTTGCATTTGCTTACTTACATATACAGCTATTATTTGTGTGTGTGTGTGTGTGTGTGTGTGTGTGCGTGCCTGCTTGTGTGTGTGTGCGCGTGTGTGTGTGTCCAGGCTCCCCTCCCAGGAACCAGCTGTGGAGGGATTGTGCTGATGCGTATAAAGCCGGTCACTCAGTCAGTGGGTTGTATAACATCTACATCGGAAACAGGACTGAACCTGTGCAGGTAGGACACACACCTGAGCTGCTGCCAGAGATCTGTATTATTGCTAAAAGGACGATTATAAGCAGGTTTTAAATGTCGTTTCAAAGTCTATTATATAGTTCCAGTTCAGTTTAGTTATAGTTTTTGCATTTTAAAGGTTGACTATTGTGCAAAATGCGCTTCATGTTTTTTTTCATAAGCCTTGCCCCTCTCTCATTAAAAACCTAACTTAGCACTATGAACCTCCTTGATTTGTAAAGGCAAGGCAAGGCAAGTTTATTTCTATAGCACAATTCAGACACTACTAGGCCATTCAAAGTGCTTTACAGGGGCAAGATTAAAACACATAATTGCAAAAAGTGTAATTAAAAAGTGTCTCTCTTCCCCCTGAAGGTTTTCTGTGACATGGACACTAGTGGCGGCGGCTGGACCGTCTTCCAGAGAAGGTTCAACGGCAGCGTGGACTTCCAGAGGAGCTGGAGGGAATACAAGATGGTTTGTGTGTCTCATTATAACGATCAATTTAAAGGTGCTACGAGTAACATTCAGTTTGTGTTCATTCTTGCGCCCCCTTTGGACAAAAGCGGTAGTGTTTTTACCACGCCAGCTGTTGTTCCTGGGTGAGCGTATACCCCATGACAAAGGCATTATGAAAAACTATATAAAAATAGCATTCTTTGCACTGATGGTCTCGTTTGCCGTTACATGTAATTTATGATCATCAGTGGAAAAATTTGACTGTTTAAAATATTTCAAAAGTTCCTCGTAGCTACTTTAAATAAAACTGAAAGAATAAAAAGTGTAAGTAAGTCTTCCCCATTCATAAACA
>CM047518.1:26645332-26658705 GCA_026122265.1 Ammodytes dubius
TAAAATGTTAGAATGCACTTTACAGAAACAGAAGGTAGTGAAGTTTAGGAAGGACAAAGTTAAATATATTTTCTTTCTTTGCTTCAGTTTAATGTTGGTTGGTCTGTGTTGAAGCGTTTTCAAGCTACAAAGTACGAACTTTTAACTTTTTTAGTTTTTTTATTTTACTGCATATGTGTCGCAAAGCTTGTCCATTCAACCGTTCACAGTCTGCAGCATTTTGTAAAATAAAACATGTTAATAAAGCCGCTCTGCGTCACTGTTGCTCAGCTGTCAAAGGCAGAATAGGAACAAAATAGTCAAAATTAAATTAAGGAAATGTTGTGGCAAGTTCAGAGAAGGACACAACGACATCCAGGAGGTAAGACATTCCAGGAGAAAATCAAGGCTTTATTCATTAAAACAAATCCAGAGATTAAATACTGCAGCTCTATTAAATCAAAATCTTCAAAAGATATATCTATTCTCATAATGTATGTGATGCCACAATTGGAAAATGACAAATAGTTTAAATTTTTTATTTTATGCATAAGGTGTGACGCAGGGTCTGTTCGAAATGCCTTACTAACTACTACTTACTACCTACTCAATACTTGGCTTACTACTCGCTTACCTAAAACTCGCTTACTACGTTCCACTTACTAATTTGACGTCATAGTTAGTAAGCGTAGTAAGCAAGTAGGTGGATTCGAACAGACCCGCAGACTGTAAACAAATGGGTGTGATGCGTGTAGGTGATTTCAGTGTCGCTCGGCCTCCCTCTGGTGGCGACATTGTGTTACTACAGCTCACAGCACACACAGCTTCAATGAAGGATACTTACTGTATGTGCATTTACCACAGGAAAATTAAATTTGAATTTGTGTGTGTATAAAACGTGTGACAGCGAAGGATTAGAATATAAATGAGGAACCCCGATTAATAAAAACATACCCTATATAGCCCTAGTATATTTTTCTATTTGTGTACATAATAAACATTTATGTTAATTGTTATGATTAATCCTTCAACACATCTATCCATCCAATATTGGCATGGGAAACTGACATTTACAGGTACATTGCCAGAGCAAGTGTTAAATGAAATTGAAGTTTGTCGAAAATAAGTAAACAATGTAGACATGTAGTAAAATGTAAAAATAAACACGAACTACCGGTAGGCCTATGTAAGGACTGAAATATTGATAACATTTAAATTAGAAAATGTATCTATCAGTTTAATTTCCTATTCATATTACATTTATTGGCATATTGACGTATCAGAAGTATCATGCCAACGTTTTTCATGACCTCACGTACCCTGCCTTTATTCGCTTCGCTTTTTCCACCGGCTTTAATACTTTGTCCCTCTGCGGCTCCTGTAGCATCACGTCCGCAGCTGAACAGTGTATTTGCTATTTGCGCTTCTTCCGTGAAGGTCGTGACTCAAACTTGTGAGTATTCATCAGAACTACACAGATTAACTGCGTGGTTTGACTTTGCACCACAAGTTAGTGCTTCTATAAACTTATAACAACTCTTTGATTGTATAATTTCCCCGTATTTTTGCTCTGTTTACGCCCATTTCTGCGGCTGGCTAGCAGTTAGCAGCGTGGAGCTAGTTTAGCCCACAGTGCTATTGCTAGTAGGATAAGTGTCTGTTTTTATATTTAAAAAACCTTAATATACGTCTTTAAATGTGTGTAGACGGTATGGTACTGCAGTGTTATTCGGTTTTAATCCTATAGAGACACAAGACGTTACAATGTTAGTGTGACCTGACTGCCCTCACGAACACGTTGATTAGTTGTTATCGGACAATATTTATAATTCATACTGTTAATTCCTGTGTCTCTTAAACAGTGTTTTACAAGTGTGAAGAAGAGAGCTTTTTGATCTGTTGTAAAGCTTAAATATAATAGAACATGTGTTTTGAATGAGAAAGCAAGACATGAGACAGGCCAAAATATCAGGTAACCTTAGCTGATTGCGGAAATATCATTCTCTGTGTAAACGTCACAGACAACAAGAGACAAAAACTAGACGATTGTAGAGTGTAGGGTTGTGAAGTATGATTTGGATAAGGACCAGCTGATGAGTCATTATCTGACGTTAGAAACGTACGTGCACTGATATTAGCATTAGCTTCTAGTAATCTAGTGTTGATCGGGCTTTAAATAAATGAAGCTGATTTGATTTTATGTTTTGAAGTAAAACCTTGAGTCATTTAATACCTTTAACATATAGTGTGGAGAGACGAGTACAAAAATATCTAAACAGCATTTTCTATTAAATAAGCTGAATCGGAAGTGACATGACAATTTTTCTTTTTTCATTTGACAGGTACAATGCACAGCTCCTTAGCAGTAGTTAGTTATCAGAACATATTCATCTGTAGTCCCCTTATACTCAGACTGTGCATGCCTTTGTCTGACATTATAATGACTTTATAGTGTAGGGTCTCTTCTTGCTTGTAGAGCTGAATAGGAAGTGACTGACTGGACTCATTCTTGACTTATACGTGCTTCTTCCTGACACTATTCTTATGTCCTGTATATCTCAGGCTGTCCACCATGTCTCTTGCTAAGCCCCTGTGAAATAACCAAAAGACAAAAAAATTGTAGTTCCAGAATGATAAGAAATGTTAACCTGTAGCCCTTTAATACACAGACTAAACATGCTTTTCCTGACATTACTCTTATGCACAGCTCCTTAGTAGTACCAGAATACTAAGAAATTTTTCATCTGTAGCCCCCTAATGCTTGGAGGGCTGAAAAGGAAGTGACTGACAGGAATCATTCTTGACTTATACATGCTTCTTCCTGACACCATTCTTATGTCCTGTCCATCTCTGTCACCTGTCACTGACTCCATATCCCTGTTTAAATCCAAACTCAAACCCCACCTTTTCAAATCTGCATACCCCCCCTGATCTTCCCTTCCTCATCACCACACCACCCATTGTCTACTTATTTTAAATTGTTTTTAATTCTATTTGTGTACCTGCCTTGCTTTTATAATGTATGTTTTTAAATGTACGGCGACCCTGAGAGTCTTGAAAGGCGCCTCCAAATAAAATGTATTATTATTATTTCTACCTCAGGCTGTCCACCATGTCTCTTGCTAAGCCGGTGATGAGGAATCTTCTGGGGAAGCGCCTGAGGTTCCATCTCCCCATCGCCTTCGCTCTGTCCTTCGTGGCTGCCATCGGCTTCAAGGTGAAACGACCAGACAGGGACTCTCTCCCCCTCTCTCTCTCTCTCTCTCTCTCCCCCTCTCTCTCTATCTCTCTCCCCCTCTCTCTCTATCTCTCTCTCCCCCTCCCTCTCTCTCTCTTCCTCCCTCTCTCTCTCCCTCTCCCTCTCTCTCTCTCTCTCCCTCCCTCTCTCTCTCTGAGATTTTGCAATGTATTCCCGTTAAAGGGATTTTTACTGGGTGTTTTTTCTCAGTTGAACTAAGGGTCTAAGGGCAGGGTGTCATACTGTGCAGAATGTGAAGCCCACTGAGGAAAATGTCTAGTGGTGATATTGTGCTATATAAATAAAACTGATTTGATTTGATATAGTTCAAAACATCTATTCTAATGTGGTTAGTGCTACACAGTTAAAGGTGGAGTCAGCGATTCTGGAGAATGATTGTTGTCAAAATCAGTGAATCTTTCCTCAGGGTGTGCTCTGAAAAAAAATCTGCCCACCGTAGCAAGCAACATTCCGGGTTACAGAGCCTAGGCTGTGTCTTAACACTGTTTTAATAGCGTTCTGCAGAATGTTTGACCCCACCTTTCAAACACCAAGTTGCAGGTTATTTTTTTTTTAAAGATATACTTAACCTTTGCTGAAAATGACCATTTGAAAAGATAATGCAGGATTATATAAAATCCAAACTCAGTGCACACATTTCTACCGCTATGCGATGTTAGTATGTGTTGCACAAAATGACTGAGCCAAATAAATAGTTTTTTGCATTCAAACACATGAGCTCTTGTCCTCATCTTCATATAAATGTCTGTGTTTTTTTTCTGTTTCCCTTTTAACCTGTCATTTTTTATTTGAATTTAAATGTTTTATTTCTATTTATTTGCTTTTCTAATGTCTATTCTTGATGCATTTTATTTCATGCCACTTTGAATGGCCTTGTGTCTGAATTGTGCTATAGGAATAAACTTGCCTTGCCTTCCCAAGCTCTTCAAAGGGCTGAGGAAAGGCCGGAAAAGGTTTTAATTTGACTGTCAGTTTATAAATTGCATTCTAACCAGACATGTCTCTCTTTCTCCCCACAGTACGGAGTGACAGAGCCCAGGAAACAGGCCTACGCTGACTTCTACAAAACATACGACGCGGCAAAAGAGTTCAACTACATGAAGGAAGCCGGCGTCTTCGAGAGCGTGCGGCCGTCCGGAGAGTAAAACACTTCTGTGAGTCATTTCATAAACCATAAAGACCTGGATTTAAACACAAACTCTAGCATTAACAATACTAGTGCAGTGCCCGTAGGAAGCAGGTCTGCTGTGTGTGTCCCGCTCGTCACTCATTTCAGGCTTTGGTCGCAGCAGCCAATCAAATCAGAGGGAGGCGGGGTTTAGCCGGAGATTACTTTATGCCGCTTCATGCCCGTTGTTACTGTGGCCATCAGTGTGGGCATGTATTCGCCGCCACCATGATATAAATATGATAACTTTTACATATCTGGCCCAAAAAACTTCATAATCAATCAAGGATGCACACCTTTGTGCCGTGCACAAGCCATATCCGGAAGCTCAGGCCGATCTGACTAACAGTGAGAGAGATATGAGAGTCACAGACAGACCTCTCTTGCTTGATAGATAGATAGATAGATAGATAGATAGATAGATAGATAGATAGATAGATAGATAGATTGATAGATGTTTATTTTTTTATTTTAAGTACCTTAAAATGCATCTACATTTCCATTATATCCTTCCTAGGTTCGCCAGTATGGCTTTGACGTTAGCATGAAATACATTTTTAAGCGGCATTAAAATTGTATTTAAAAAAATCTTAAATTTAACTTGGATATACCTGGGAATAACCTGATATCACTATTAATATATATATAATAGTATAATTTATATTTATATATAAATAATCTTAAACTAGTCTTGTTAAATGCTATTAGGTCCAAAATGAAAGAAATAGAGATAGACTCCTTTCATTATCAAGGTTTCCAATTTGACTGGCAACATAACCGACTTCTTGAAATTGTTATAGTTCGATGTGAATTGCTTTTACTATTAGTTCCTTTAATATTGTCCTCTTGTGTTTTTCTGACTGTAATTATTTATATTTAATATGCTATTTATCTCGATGGGTTTTTTTCTGGCCAAATAAACTTACGATTATAATAATACTTATTTTACCGTGAGTCGGAGTGAAAACTATTTCCGATTCCTCTGTATGTATTACACATCTTGCAGAAATTGATAATAAATTTGACCTGACTTCTCAAAACAAGACACGAGAAGGAAAATAAAATAAAAAATATATATTTTTAAATCTGTGTCTAATTGTGATTTCTCTCCTCCAGCTCCTGTCGCTGTTCATTCCCGCTCTGAGGATGAAGTTTCTTGGATTGTAATTTACTGCTTTAGATGTGAACACCGCTGTGCTGTTCTGTTCCTCTAAAAATAAAATATTCTATTAATGTCTGAGCCCTCCTGGTTTTTCTTCTGTGTGCCTTTGAAAAATCTGTTATAAAAAAAATGTGTCATCTTGAAGAGTTACATCGTAGCTTTTCACGAATTCAAGATATTGTCATTTGTACAGTGAGAAAGCAGTGAAATGAACGAGGACATACTTAATTCGTTTGCTCTCCTAGACACACACAAACACGAATATGACAAAGTATAGTATAACATATAAACATGTATTGAAAAGGAACTATTTGCATGAGTAAAGTGTGCAATTTTCAGTTGAATAATACAAGTGTGTAGTTTCCAGTACAGAGCAAAGTGCATTTGATGTGTCTACATGTGGTATTAGAAAACTAAATAATTAGTAGGTGTGTATGAATATGAATTAGTATAAATAAATATAACAATATATGTAAATAGGTCTATCAGTTACTATGAGCATTACGTAAAGCTTTTTAACATTGTCTTTGTTATGTATGTGAGTTATGTCCATGTTTATTAATGCTTCTCGAGGTGCCTTTTAAAAGCCCTTGGGGGGACAAATAAGGTGATTTGAATTGAATTGTGTGTGTATAGCGCCCTCCTCCGGTGGTGACCCCCCTCTACAGCCTTTGTCCACGCCGCCTTCCTGCTCTCATTCTCGGCTTCAATCTCTTCCTGGTTTGGTCGGTTCCCCTGGATGTCACACACACACAGCAGCCGTTTGTCAAACTAGTCCAAAGTTATCCCCGGGCTATGAGCGACAGAGGAGGAGGACAAGAAGAAGGATGAACCTAACAACAAAGAACATGGCAGCTAAATGATAAAACTATCCACGTAATGTAGAAAAAAATGCGCTTTTTACAAAATGATAAACAGCCGTTGGGGTTTCTTCGCGGCTAGCCAGGCAGCTAGCGAGCTAACAAACGGTTAGCATCAACTGACAAGAAACTGTCAAGTTTTTGACTTACGGCGACTATAAAAGGACTAAAACAGAAGAGGAAAATAAAATGGAGAACAACGACAAAGTGCAGATGAGGAACCACCCTCGCAGGTAACGTTAAAAACACACCTGACACCTTTATTTATTGTGTAATATGTAGCCTGGTGTTTAGGTGAAGTTAGCGCAGGTGTTATGGCGAATTTTGTCTCCCCGAAAAAAAATACACACACCTGAAAACTCGATACACTGCATGCTAAAACATTACTCTGTTCCAAGCAATGGTACATTTTGACATTTTGTCTACTTTTCTTCCATAACCTCTCTCTTACTTGTGTAAATAAAAGGTCAAACATGTACATTTAGGTGTTAATTTGGCTAAACTTTGTCTGTTGGCGTCTGGATATTTCTCCTATTACCATCTTCAACAACCATTAACACCATTATCTCAACTTTCCCTTTTCTCAATATTCTGAACCAAAAATATCTATTTCTAAAGCTCCTACATCAACTAAACTTTCCATAATCATTCTTAGCACCTGCAGTGTCTCGCCATTATACAGGAAGGATGTAAACAAAAAACACCATATAAAGGTGGGCTAACAAATAATTGCAGTACAAGTGCATGTGTTATCGTGATGTGTTGAGTCTAATCCAGTCTCACTGCCAAATCTGCTAACTGATCCTTTAATCCTGTTACTCTGTTTGCGATATCCTGGGGTTTAGCGTCTGTAATCTCTAGGTTTAAACACTTCTATCACGACATTACGACACTTCATTCACCGTTCATTATGTGTGTCTCTGTGGTTTGGCGAAGGTTTTGTGTCTGTTTTTCCACTGTATAGTTTATTGCAGGGACTTGTTTATTTCAGTGTGTTTGACTGTAGGAAGTGTTGAGTTCCTATTCTGTGACATACGGTTAGAATGCCGGTAAAACACACTGCTCTCTTGTTATCATGTCACTCACGCATCCAGTGTTTCCTCATTACGCTCATGTTGACGTTTTAAGATCATTTCAGACATTAAGGTAGTCTAGTCCTGCTTGTTTATTATTTTTGTTTATAATTATTCATATTTTTTAACTTTTTCACTGGACCAAAGAACGTCATGTTTTATGAAGACCTTTCCATTATGCAAAATATTTTTTAAATTTTCTCAGTTTTTTTGGTTATTGTAAAATCAGTCTTTAATTTCATAATCTCGCTTAATTTTTTTAATGGTTTATTAGATTTTTTTTTTTGATTTTTGTATTTAAAATAACAAATTAACTTTGGTTATGTCCACAATCAACCAACCTCAACTGTTTTAATAAGCAAGCAAAAACTCTCCATGTTTCACAGAAATACAATATTTTAAGCAGCAGTTACTGAATTCAGGTCACAACTTAGTCAAAACGTGACACAAAATTAACATAGAAGGACTTGAAAACCATAGCGTAGGGGGGCAAACAGAGGACATTTTATATTTAGTAATGTGAACGTTGGTGTGTCCAGTACTTTTAAGCCACAGCATAAAGACACATGTATTTGTTAGTAGTTCACAGAGTCCATTTCGGACAGGGATTTTGGAATGCTACGCTAGATTAGCATCAGCTCTGTTTCTTCTATGGTTTGTGGTGTAGAGTTGAAACACTCCCTGCGTTCCAAATCACATACTCTTTCTTTTTACTACACTACATACTAAAGTACAGAAACGTTTTAGGGCCACAGGAGAGAGAGAAACAAATTAGATGGGAAGAGATTTGAGAAATCTCAAGAATAAAGACAAATACTCCAAAATGCTATTGGGGTTAGAGGGGCATTTATGTATTTTCAGCATACTACAATTGAAGTGCATGTATTGGGACACCCTATATCTTTTTCTGGCATACTAGATAGTAGGGAAGTATGGAGATAGGAACGCAGGCACAGTGCCGCTCTGGCCACAGTTTAAAATGAAACATTCCTTGAAAGCATCCAGGAGTATTTGTTAAACCAGTTTGTTTATCCGTCTGTCATCATCCTAAACTGAAACTCAACTGAAACTAACAACGTCTTGTCGCAAGCTGAATCTCTGACGGGTGTTTGGATCTATTTCTGTTTCTCTACTGAAAACTATTTTTATCTTGACTTCACTTATCAAACATCTGGAGCAGTTCTTTTCTCTCTCCCTCTCTCTCTCTCTCTCTCTCTTTATCTCTCTATCTCTCTGTCTCTCTCTCTCTCTCTCTCTCTCTCTCTCTCTCTCTCTTGTCTGTCTCTCTCTCGCTCTCTCTTTAGTAAAATGTGGACATCTAGAATCAAACAGAGAAATAACTAAATATCTTTCCTGGTTTCTAAATCAGGCGCATCCCGAAATACACACAAGAGAGACATTTGAAAACAAGAATAGCTGTTGTTGGTGACACTGACTCTGCCTTTTTGAGATTACTTAAACATAAAATACATGTACATAATGTTTCTCTACAGTGCTGTCTTTTTCTTTTTGTAAAATAAATTTTTTCATTTCCTTTCATTTAACTTTTATTTATCCTCGAGAGACCAATTGAGGGGTGACCCTCATTTTCAATGACGTCGAGTTCAAACAAATTCAAAGGAAAAACAACAATACATAAACAATATTCAACGCAAATACATCAAATACACAACAACAGGTGAAGAGAAAAACAATTGAAACATTTACACAGTGGTGAAATTTAGTGGTAGCAATTCAAATTAAATGGGTGAAAGTACAATATAGCCTAATTAAAACAGTTACAGGTAGAGTTTGGCAGATTTAAAATAGTTTGTTTAAATTGGTTAAAGGATATGAAGTTATTTAATTTAATTTGTTGCTGTAAGTTGTTCCAGGAGTCAGGGGCACTGAAGCTAAAAGCCGTCTTTCCCAGCTCAGACCGGGCTTGTGGGACATAAAGCATAAGCATGTCAGTGGAGCGGGTCTGATAAAGCCCATCTGAGATTTGCAGCAATTCCGTTAAATAACGAGGAAGCTTCCCGGTCAAGGCTTTGTAAATAAAAACATGCCAATGTGCGTCACGTCTCTCTTTAAGGGAGGACCACCCAACCTTTTCATATAAAAGACAATGGTGTGTGACAATGGTGTGTGTGTAAATGGACATCGTTTTTGTTTATTGTATTTTCATGCTTTTCATTTTGTTTTGTTTTGTATTTTTTATTTTTATTTTGATATGTCTGAATTACATTTTATCAATCAATCAATCATATGTATTAAATATATTTCTGTTCTTGTCCCCTCTCGTCCACCATTGTCCGTGGCGCTGCAGACAGCTGAAGAAGCTGAGTGAAGACAGCCTCACCAAGCAGCCGGAGGAAGTCTTTGATGTTCTGGAGAAGCTCGGGGAAGGGTGAGTCTATCAGTCTGTCACTCTGTCTGTCTGTCTGTCACTCTGTCTGTCTGTCTGTCTGTCTGTCTGTCGGTCAGTCAGTCTGTCAGTCTGTCAGTCTGTCAGTCTGTCAGTCCGTCAGTCAGTCAGTCAGTCAGTCAGACAGTCAGTCACTCAGTCAGTCAGTCAGTCAGTCTGTCCGTCCGTCCATCAGTCAGTCACTCAGTCAGTCAGTCAGTCAGTCAGTCAGTCATACACACACACAAAAGTTAGGAAAACTCAAATATTTAGGGCAACTTTCTTCACTAGATTGTTGATTTTTGAGGCTAAAACTGCCTTATCATTTATACGTTATGTCACTTCAAGTTTTCGAGTTCCTCATACTAAGTATTTCGGCTTAATATTTGGATGAACCTTTTGAGCGACTTGGTTTTGCTTGTTGTGTCTATGACAGAGAATGATTTGGCTCAACTGTTATTGTTTAAAATGTGAAGTTTGTTGAACTCAAAATGTGAAGTGAACATTTGTTGGCTGGTCCCTTCTCTGGTGCCCATCAACATAAACAATAAACATTGCCTCTTCATATCCTGTTTCTCAACATACTTCCTGTTCTGAGCGGCTGATTGACTGTGTGTGTGTGTGTGTGTGCGTGTGTGTGTGTGTGTGTGTGTGTGTGTGTGTGTGAGCTGTCATTTGTCAACAACTACTAGCACTTAAATAGTGAAAGTCAGCCAGCAAATACAGTTTAGCATTTAACAGAAACTACTGCGCATAACTGAATCCCCACTAAATTCACACGCTTGTTGTTTTCACTTATAACCATTGATGTATTGGATCATAGACTAACTTACATGTACCATTTCTCTGTGTGTGTGTGTGTGTGTGTGTGTGTGTGTGTGTGTGTGCGTGTGCAGGTCGTATGGCTGTGTGTTTAAAGCCCATTATAAAGAGACCGGGGAGATCGTGGCCATCAAGCAAGTTCCTGTAGAATCCGACCTGCAGGAAATCATCAAGGAAATCTCCATCATGCAGCAGTGCAACAGGTGAAACAACGCTGGGTTTACCTAGACATAATTTAATCTTCTTTCTTTCTTTCTTTTCTTTCTTTTCTTTCTTTCTTTCTTTCTTTTCTTTTCTTTCTTTCTTCTTCTTTTCTTTCTTTCTTTCTTTCTTTCTTTCTTTCTTTCTTTCTTTCTTTCTTCTTTCTTTCTTTCTTTTCTTTCTTTCTTTCTTTCTTTCTTTCTTTCTTTCTGTAGCAAGTCACTTTCCTGCCCTTAAAGTAGCTACACTGAACTTTTTAATATTTCTTAAACAGTCTCATGTTTCCTCTGATGATCATAAATTACATGCAACAGCAAACGAGACCATCAGTGCAAAGAATGCTATTTTTATATAGTTTTTCTTAATGCCTTTGTCATGGGTATACGCTCACCAGGAACAACAGCTGGTGTAGTAAAAACACTTTGTCCTAAGGGGGTGCAAGAATTAACAAAAAACTGAAAGTTCCTCACAGCACCATTACAATATCAAACTAGCTGAAGTGGATAAAAATGAACTATTAATTCTTCTCCAATATGGCACATATACAGCTCTGGAAAAAATGAAGAGACCACCCCAAATGTTCAGTGTCTCTTGTTGTACTCTTTATAGGCAAATGTTTGAGTAGAATGAACATTTTGATTTTACAATAGAAACTACCGACAACATTTCCGCCAAATTCACAATAAAAATATTGTCATTAAAGAGCATTTCCATTAAGTTTTTTTCCGGGGCTGTAGTGATATAATCCTAAATGTAATGTGTGTGTGTGTGTGTGTGTGTGTGTGTGTGTGTGTGTGTGTGTGTGTGTGTGTGTGTGTGTGTGTGTGTGTGTGTGTGTGTGTGTGTGTGTGTGTGTGTGTGTGTGTGTGTGTGTGTGTGTGTGTTTGTTCAGTCCTCATGTAGTGCGATACTACGGCAGCTACTTCAAAAACAGCGACCTGTGGATCGTGATGGAATATTGTGGAGCAGGATCTGTGATAGACATTATCAGATTACGCAACAAGACGGTAACGTGATACTCGCGCAAGCACACACACACACACATAGACAGACACTCACTCACTCACTCACTCACTCACTCACTCACTCACTCACTCACGCACACACACACACTCGATCACACACAGACACACACAGACACACACACACAGCAGCAATTTTGTGCGTGTAATAAAATGTCTTTGTACTGAAGTGTGGGTTTATGTGTCTGCAAAAAAGTTGGAGACAGAGACGATACTTTCATGTTTGTATTTATTTACGTGTGTGTGTGTGTGTGTCTGTGTGTGTGTGTGTGTCTGTCTGTCTGTCTGTCTCTGTGTGTGTGTGTGTGTGTGTGTGTGTGTGTGTGTGTGTGTGTGTGTGTGTGTGTGTGTGTGTGTGTGTGTGTGTGTGTGTGTGTGTGTGTGTGTTGTAGTTAACAGAGGAGGAGATCGCGGCCATCCTGCAGTCGACTCTGAAGGGTCTGGAGTATCTTCACTTCATGAGGAAAATCCACCGAGACATTAAAGCAGGAAACATTCTGCTGAACACGGAGGGCCAGGCCAAACTCGCAGACTTTGGAGTTGCTGGACAACTCACAGTGAGACACAATTATATTATATTAAGATATTTAATGTGTTTTTACTTTATTAATTGAATTTTTATATAGGGTAATTCGGCTTATATTAGAGAAAAAAAGAGAAACCAACAGTTCAGGTGCATCACATGTTGATGAGAATGAAATGGAAGGAGATTTAAAATCACAGGTGACACATTTTTTAATCAGTATCAGATGAAGGCATACAGACAGTTTTCTTTTTAGCTTGTTTGTAATAATTACCTTTTGGCTGTTAAACTAGCGTGCTATGACTGAACAGATTAGCAGATTAAAATATATACAGTATATTATGTAAACATTTTTCTCATGTGAACATTCTTGGCCAGATCGCTGCACCCTACGAAAAGGTTTAATTAGATGATTTTTTTCCAAGAAATTCATAGAATTCCCAGCAGTGAGACAAATGCCTTTTTTTAATAATTATTTTTGAATTATGTAATATGTACATACGTAATATGTATGTACATATTACGTACATACATAAATTAACTAAATATTCAGGAATCTGCAGAAAATAAAGGATAAATGTCTTTAATGTCCTTCTTGTATTTGCTTTGCCCAACCCTCTCTCTCTCTCCCTCCCCTCTCTCTCTCCCTCTCTCTCCCTCCCTCCCTCCCCTCCCTCCCTCCCTCTCTCTCTCTCTCCCTCCCTCCCTCCCTCTCCCTCTCCCTCCCTCCCTCTCTCCCTCAGGACACGATGGCAAAGCGTAACACAGTGATTGGCACTCCGTTCTGGATGGCTCCGGAGGTGATCCAGGAGATCGGTTATAACTGTGTGGCTGACATCTGGTCTCTGGGCATCACGGCCATAGAGATGTCTGAGGGCAAGCCGCCCTACGCAGACATACATCCAATGAGGGTGAGAC
>CM047518.1:26658805-26661305 GCA_026122265.1 Ammodytes dubius
AGACAAAGTTAAAAAGGGGCAAAGAGGGGAAGGACATGCAGAGAGCTGACCCGTGTCGGATTTAAACCCGGTTCAAGAAATCTATTCCATTGGGGGGCGCCTTTAGCTCAGTTGGTAGGGCGTCCCCCTCCCGGGCCGGGCCCAGCAGCAGACCGGGGTTCGATTCCCACCATAGATAGTAAATAATATGGCTGAGGTTGGGGCTTGCGATCTACACACACTGGCTCTTATTAAAGCGTTCTATAAAATCACAGGTTGCAACATTATTTCACTGTGGGCTTCTTTCTTTTCATCAGTAGCGATTACAGTTGGGACGTGACAGGTGACAGCTGTCACAGTTCCGACATCGTTTTATAACGAACTTGTATTTTGTATTGTGTTTTATGTGTGACTGTGTTCTGCTGTCCATCTTGGCCAAGTCTCTCTTGTAAAAGAGATTTTAATCTCAATGAGACTAACCTGGTTAAATAAAGCATAAATAAAAAAAAAATAAAAAAAATATAAGGCAACATAATGCGTTGTTACGTTTATTTTTACCTTGTTGTTGATCTTAAAATAAAGCTCCATGAATAGCGGTTGGTCTCAATGCTTCTGTAATGATAGACCAACGTATGGATCTAACAGTGCTGCAGGCTGTCAATGTATTGGTCGTGATTCAGGAGAGTGTGTGTATGCGTGTGTGTGTGTGTGTGTGTGTGTGTGTGTGTGTGTGTGTGTGTGTGTGTGTGTGTGTAAAAACGTGCGTGTGTATGTGTTTGTGTGTGTGTGTGTGTATGTGTGTGTGTGTGTGTGTGTGTTTGTGAGTGTGAGCGTGTGTGTGAGTGATAGAGAGAGCATGTGTTTGTGTGAGAGAGGGTGTGTGTGTATGTGTGCCTCTGTGTGCCTCTATGTGTGTGTGTGTGTGTGGCTGTGCGCTCGTATGTGTGCCTCTGTGTTTTAAGGTGTGTTAACGTATGTGTGTGTGTGTGTGTGTGTGTTAACGTATGAGAGTGTGTGTGCCTCTGTGTGTGTGTGTGTGTGTGTGTGTGTGTGTGTGTGTGTGACTGCTGCCTTGCCTTGATGAAACAGTCAGTGGCTGCCTCTTCAATCAGCCTGACTGAGTTTGAATCAATATGTTATGAAGTCTTATAACTCAAGTCTAGCTGAGGGGAGAAAGATCTACTATACTGATCTACACACACACACACACACACACACACACACACGCACACACACACACACACACACACACACACACACACACACACACACACACACACACACACACACACACACACACACACACACACACACACACACACACACACACACACACACACACACACACACACACACACACACACACAGAAAGATCTACTGATAATCAATTCCCTCACACACTCTCAGCCCTGCCGTTTGGTATGAAGGTGAAGGCTCTGGAAAATAACTGGAATTGGAACTAGAGAGATGGAGAGGAAAGGAACGAAAAATGTAATATCGTTAGCCTCATAGCATAATTGCCTAAATCATTTACTCTACTCTACTTTTACTCTACATCTACTCTACTCTACATCTACTTTACCCACCTCTATAACCCTTAAAATATGACTTAGGCAATTATGCTATTAGGCTAACGAAAAGTAGAGGTAGAGTAGAGTAGATGTAGAATAGAGTAGATGTAGAGTAAATATGATTTAGTCAATTATGCTCTGAGGCTAACGATTTGTTGCATGACTCATTTGTAGTTCATATTTACTCTACTCTACATCTACTCTGGTCTACATCTACTTTACCCTACTCTATAACCCTTAAAATATGACTTAGGCAATTATGCTGTTAGGCTAACGAACAGTAGATGTAGAATAGAGTAGATGTAGAGTAAATATGACTTAGGCAATTATGCTATTAGGCTAATGAACAGTAGATGTAGAATAGAGTAGATGTAGAGTAGAGTAGAGTAGATGTAGAGTAAATATGATTTAGTCAATTATGCTAAGAGGCTAACGATACATAATTTTTATATTTCTGTTTGTTTGCAATTTAAATCTCCTATAAGTTAATGTTTAAACCATGTGTGTGTGTGTGTGTGTGTGTGTGTGTTTTTAAAACATGTGCGTGTGTGTGTGTGTGACTCTGTGTGTGTGTGTGTGTGTGTTGAGAGCCTGTGCGTGTGTGTGTGTGTGTGTGTGTGTTTGTTTTTAAAACATGTGTGTGTGTGTGTGTGTGTGTGTGTTTGTTTTAAACCATGTGTGTGTGTGTGTGTTTTAAAACATGTGTGTGTGTGTGTGTGTGTGTGTGTGTGTGTGTGTGTGTGTGTGTTGAGAGCCTGTGTGTGTGTGTGTGTGTGTGGACAGCCTGTTAGTTAATGGTCCTGTTCTCCTGTGTTGTTGATTGAATCTCAGTCGCATGTTGTGAAAGTCCCCAGAGAACGCTGGCTCCATTCTTCATCGCAGTCTCTTGACAGCGCTATCAGTCACTCTGAGGGAGAGAGTGTGTGTGTGTGTGTGTGTGTGTTTGAGAG
>CM047518.1:26668805-26671305 GCA_026122265.1 Ammodytes dubius
GCAGTCCAGCCTAAACCCGCCCTACTAGTAAGGGTAGGGTCATAAACCCCGCCCTACCAGTAAGGGTAGGGTCATAAACCCCGCCCTACCAGTAAGAGTAGGGTCATAAAACCCTGCCCTATTGGTAAGGGTAGGGTCATAAACCCCGCCCTACCAGTAAGGGTAGAGTCATAAACCCACCCTACCAGTAAGGGTAGGGTCATAAACCCCGCCCTACCAGTAAGGGTAGGGTCATAAACCCCCCGCCCTACCAGTAAGGGTAGGGTCATCGGTGGAAACACCACCGAGATTCTTAAAAGTGAGCTGTCCCGCTCTGAGCCGCTCTACTCGGTGGAAACGAGGCATTACAAGTTTACTTCCCTGACATGAGTGTGTGTGTGTGTGTGTGTGTGTGTGTGTGTGTGTGTGTGTGTTGTGTGTGTGTGTGTGTGTGTGTGTGTGTGTGTGTGTGTTTGTGTGTGTGTGTGTATGTGTGTGTGTGTGTGTGTGTGTAGGTGTGTGTGTGTGTGTATGTGTGTGTGTGTAATACTGCATCCTCACTGTCTGCTTGCTGCTGTAGTCTTGGCACAATAGATTGATTTGACAAAGTCCGTTGGTATTTAAATTCTGTCCAAAAATAAAACACTTTCTGGCACATGATGCAAACACACACTCTGGTCTGTTTACTGCTCCATCTGTGCCACTGCCACACACACACACACACACACACACACACACACACACACACACACACACACACACACACACACACACCACACACACACACACACACACACACACACACACACACGCGCACACACACACACACGCACACACGAACACACACACACACACACACACACACACACGCACACACACACACACACTTTTATAACAATCACTGAGACTCAATTACTCGCTATCAAGTATGTGATAAGTTGTTACATACAAGGTGTCAACAATGTTTTATTGTGCTGTTTCTCCGTTTATTCTTTTGTCCATTTTGAGGAAAAAATGACAAAATAAGAAAAATCCACCAAAAATTCACTATAGACGAATCAATGGTTGAAAAATAAAATGTTGTACAATCAGTGTGTGTGTGTGTGTGTGTGTGTGTGTGTGTGGGGGAGGGGATGGGGGGCTTTAACCACTACACCACAAAACCCCCCCGCCCTTTGAACGTTTTTCCACGTGAAATACTGAATTAATTAAGCTCTTTGGAATTCAAATTGCTATTAATAAAAATTAAATAATAATAAAGTGAGTGAGTTAAGGGCGCTCTGGTGGTGTAGTGGATAGAGCGCGTACCATATCGGCTCCGGCCTTCGTTGCAGTGGTCGCGGGTTCGAATCCGACCCGTGGACCTTTACTGCAGGTCATCCCCCCCCCCCCCCCCCCCCCCTCTCTCTCTCTCTCCTCTCTCTCTGTCTCCCCATTTCAACTCTGTACTGTCTAATAAAGCTTGAAAATGCCAAAAAATAATCTTTAATAAAAAAAGTGAGTGAGTGGCCTGTTTTATTTATTCAGGTTGTAAACACAACAGATGGCCCAAGTCCTGTGTTGAATATTTTCCAACATGGAGGAGCACATTTTACTGGTCCAGGTTTTTTTAATTTTTATTTATTTTCCCCACACCAGCTGTTACTGGCTCTAGTGCCTTCACACATGTCCTGTCAGTCACTTTGTGTTGTGATTGTCCTCAATTTTTTTTTAGGATAATTTTTTTGGCATTTTCAAGCTTTATTAGACAGTACAGAGTTGAAATGGGGAGACAGACAGAGAGAGAGAGAGAGAGAGAGAGAGAGATACAGAGAGACAGAGAGAGAGAGGGGGGGGGGGGGGGGGATGACCTGCAGTAAAGGTCCACGGGTCGGATTTGAACCCACGACCACTGCAACGAAGGCCGGAGCCAATATGGTACGCGCTCTATCCACTACGCCACCAGAGCGCCCCATGATTGTCCTCTATTTAACTTTCCTTTTTAAGTTACTACTATATATTTTCTTACACTTAAAGGTGCAGTCAGTGATTCTGGAGAACGCTTGTTGTCAAAATCACTTTTTTGTCAAAACCAGTGAATATCTCCTCATGATCCGCTACCTGTCTGCACTCACTGTATGTGTTATCATGTTGACATCTTTAAAGACCTACTTCACACACACACTACTAGCTTTATTTTATTTTTTATTTATTTTACTTTTATTTTATTTCTTTATGTGACTGTCTGTTTATTTATTGTGGTCTCTATATGTCTTGTATCATTTGTGGTTCCTTGCATTGTCTCACATAAAATAAAATAAATATATATAAAAAAATAAAAATAAAGACCTACTTCACCGGTGGAAATATGAAGGTGTATTAAACTGTTTAGGGTTAGGATTAACAGGACAGCTGGGCCAAGGGAAGATGAGGGAAGATGAGGGAAGAAAAACCTCATTCATTATATTATAACAGGATTTATAATGATAGAACGCCGTATCGTATGGTGAAGTATTCTTTAAGTTAAAATGTAACCTCTATA
>CM047518.1:26676305-26686305 GCA_026122265.1 Ammodytes dubius
ATCGCAGTCCAGCCTAAACCCCGCCCCACCAGTAAGGGTAGGGTCATAAACCCCGCCCTACCAGTAAGGGTAGGGTCATAAACCCCGCCCTACCAGTAAGGGTAGGGTCATAAACCCCGCTCTACCAGTAAGGGTAGGGTCCCGCTCTGTCTAGTAGTTACTAGAAAAAATTTAAACAAACATGTCATAGGTTATGCATAACTATATAATAGCTACTACAAGTATGGTAAAGTGTTACTGCGTTATCACATCATAAAAGAGATTTGTTAAGGTCTGTTTCTGACTGGTTTAAGGACAGAGATGATGGAGAATCACTCATCACTCACTCACTCACTCACTCACTCACTCTCACTCACTCACTCACTCACTCACTCACTCACTCACTCACTCACTCACTCACTCACTCACTCACTCACTCACTCACTCACTCACTCACTCACTCACTCACTCACTCACACACACCACTCACTCCTCTCTCATCACACACACACACACACACACACACACACACACACACACACACACACACACACACACACACACACACACACACACACACACACACACACACACACACACACACACACACACACACACACACACACACACACACACACACACACACACACACACACACACACACACACACACACACACACACACACACACAGAGGAAATGGACAAACAGGATTTGTCTCCAGGGTCGAGTGGCTGAGGGAAATGCTCGTACCTACATTTTCTCAAAGTCACGTGGACTTTCTCTCATATGTCCTGGCTGTCTCTCTCTCTATTCTCTCCTCTCTCTCTCTCCTCTCTCTCTCTCTCTCTCTCCTCTCTCTCTCTCTCTCTCTCTCTCCTCTCTTCTCTCTCTCTCTCTCGCTCCTCTCTGTCTCTCTCTGCTCTCTCTCTCTCTGTCTCTCTCTTCCCTCTCTCTCTCTCTCTCTCTCTCGCTCTCTCTCTCTCTCTCGCTGTCTCTCTCTCTCTCTCTCTGTGTCTCTGTCTCTCTCTCTCTCTTCTCCCTCTTCTCTCTCTCTCTGTCTCCCTCTCTCCTCTCTCTCTGTCTCTCTCTCTCTCCTCTCCTCTCTCTCTCTCTCTCTCTCCTCTCTCTCCTCTCTCTCTCTCTCTCTCTCTCTCTCTCTTTCTCTTCTCTCTCTCTCTCACTCTGTCTGGTCTCTCTCTCTCTCTGTCTCTCTCACTCTGTCTGGTGGTCTGTCTCTCTCTCTCTCTATTTCTCTCTCTCTCACTCTGTCTGGTTTTTCTCTCTCTCTCTCTTTCTCTCTCTCTCCCTCTCTCTTTCACTTTCTCTCGCTCTCCCTCTCTCTCTCTGTCTCTCTCTCTCTTTCACTCTCTCTCCCTCTCTCTCTCTGTCTCTCTCTCTCTCTCTCCTCTCTCTCTCTCTCTCTCTCTCTCTCTCTCTCTCTCTCTCACTCTCTTATACTCGTTTCTCAATTTTCCTCAAAAGCGAACTCAGGATATGTTCTTTCCAGTACAGATATGTATTCTGTACACTGTAAAACCTAACAGTACATTTTAATAAAAGAAGTAAGTTAACATAACTTAATCTTGGTAAAAAGTTAGCGTCACTCACTCCAATTTATCTCATGTAACTCAAAAATTAATTATTGTAGTAATAACTCAGTCCTTTTGAGTGCACTTAATTTTTTGAAGAATTTTAAGTAGTGGTGATGTGAATCCGGTTCATTCCATTAACTCAGTTCCTTAAAGTTGAAAAAATGTTGATGGGTTATGATGCTGCATGGCTTAAGATTGTTCAATGTTTGTTTTTATTTCAGTTTATAAATGATCAGCAGGGTACCCAAGTAAACCAAATAATGCATTGAAATAATTATTGATATTATTTAAATCATCTCCCAGAGCATTTGAAGTGTGTCACATAAAACAAACAAGTAGGGTATTAGAATTAAACAATTAATTTTTTTTATTGCCATTATTTTATCTCTCTGATTTCTCATAGGCCTGTGTGAGAATGTTTTTATTTTCCTTGTAGGCCTAGTAAATCAAATATTTTGGTAGGAAAAAACGGCATCTGATATGTAATTAAAAAGTCAGATTTATCGAAAGTAGTCTTAATCTGCCCTTTATTCACTCTCCATTTGGATAACCCAGTGTGTTGCATTGTGCCCGGCCAGAATGTTGACAGTAAACCTGCCTTTCACCTCACCGTGAACGCAGCACCGTGGCCGTTACTATTTCAAATAGTTTGCGCTCAGCGCTCAGCACTCAGTTTGCACTCAGCACTCACGCTACATAAGTTTGCTGCGCAGCATAATTGTCGACGGAAAAAAGGACTTTTTATCCACTCAGGACACAGATACGGGGCCGTCTTCCTCAGAAGGTAACTTTGCTGTCTTTATTTTATTACTGCTTACACGTTTGTGATTCAGTTTGAATTGTAATTAGAGTACATTGTGTGAAGCTGAAATGTGCTAGCTTACTGAGTTGTGCAAACTAACTATAGCTTGCAAGCACCACAATTCCTGCTTCATTGGTTAGAAACCGGACTGTTTTATAACGTTAATTTTATTTGATAATTGCTGTCAAGTTGGCTTCTGACTGAGTTTTTTTTTTTCTGGTTAGCTTCCTAAGTTCTTCTCAAGAGCTCCTAGCTAGTTTCCTTTTTCTTTTTTTGCCCGGTTAGCTAACGTGAGCAAAGAAAAATATACAAAGTAAATTAATTTGAAAGCACACAATGAGGGAGCAACCCTAAAAAAGACGACGTACACAGCATGTCCGTGAAAATATGTAAGCTAAGGCTAGCTTGAATGCTACTTAGCCTTCACTCGACAACGTGATTTCAGACACGTGGTCCATTCCATAGAGAAACCCCTATTCGTTCAGTTATGTGGAAATGTAAATTGTGTGGCCTTTCTACTGCTTTGAAAATACTGTTATTAAGACATTACAGACTCTATCATGGCCAATATTCCACTGTTTCGCCGTTACCTTGCCTGTATAACAACTGCATGTGTACATTTAGTACTTTTAATTCGCTGAAGATACATTTGTCAAGAATACATTCTGAGCAAAGAGTGGTTGGTGGGGACAGTCATGATTTGACTACGAATCGTGGATTTCATTGCCCTGTGTGTGATTTTAAACAACCATTTGTTGAGGGGGACATGCATGTTCATCTAAGGGGGCATTTAAGACACGTCACCAAGATTTTTCAAGCCACCGGTACATACTTCAAAAGTGGAGTCTGTCTTTGTTGATTCACTGCCAACTGATACACATGCATTAATATTGAGCATCACAGACAACAGCAGTGTATATAGCACAAAACAGGTAACCATCCAAGGCACAAGCTTTGGAATTGGCCTGTTTGTTTGCACTGGGGTGCATTCTGCCTTGCCTGAGTTTAAAGAGATCCAACACATATTACTTATCGGAAATTACATCTTCTTTCTACTGAAAGACTATGAGGCCATGTATATTGAGCATTTGCGGTCATATGAGCTCACAGATAATGTTTGCCTACAAAAGTTTCAAGTGTGGCTAATTTTAACGACTAAATATTTCATTCCAGTGTTCGAGGAAAAGAACAACACAACACCAAGCTGACATCATCAAGCCTTTTTTTCCAGTGACCTGAGGGAGGCTAAAGATCAGTCTGGACCTTTCTAGGAACACTAGTGATCACCTCCCTCCCTGGGCACACTGCACAACATATTGAAAAGGTAATGTACATGTTCTACTACAACCCATGTGTTATAGGTGCATGTTCTGTGTGTGTTCTAAGAAAGCAAGAAAAATACATGCTGCATGCTACATGTATGCTGAACTGTAGCTGCACACCAGTAAGAGGAAACATTTACATACTGCCCTGTACAGTTAAATTTGATAAGGGAACAGTTGATATACTGATAAATGTTATGCCACTAGTGAAAACAGCATCTGAAATAGCTTTTTTTCTTTTTCTTTTTTATGTCACAGGTGTACCGAGCTATTATAAATGGAAGTGACTGTTCTGAAGCTAAGAGTCATCCTTGATGATGTCAACGCTGAGAGACTTATTCTGCCGTCTCGTCCACAGACTGTGAATGCCCTCATATTTGAGGTGAAAAATAAGCTGAACCTGGACTATGACTTTCGGCTTCAGTTTCAAGACCCAGAGTTTGACAATGCCCTATGCAATTTAATTGACATGGAGGACCTACCATCTAAGGCAACCATTAAGATACTTAGACTGGTTGATTTAGATCAGAGTTCAATCAGCACAGATGACACAGTGTTGTTGTCTGATAACACAGATTCACCAGAGCGTCCTTGCCGATGGCCAGAGATCTTTGCTGTTCCAACATTCTCGCTTGAAGTGGAGTATGCTCTAAGAGAGGGCAACTCTTCATTTGTGAGAGAGGGGGAAACACTTTGGGTAACCAGGGATCAAAAACACAACATCCTGGATGTAATGGCGGCGGAAATATATAAGCATAAAGCATATCCTAGTTTCAAACAGATTGGCAAAGCTGCAGAGGCTCTGGTGAGAAAACACCCCTGTCTAAAAGAAAACGGTTCCAAAACAGGGTGTCGGGGTTGGCAGAACAGCCTGTTCTTCAAGATGTGCAACTACAGGATCAAACTGAGCAGGGCTGAAACACTGGAGACCCAGAGGCTTGAGATGGTGGAGCAGTTCAGGAGGACATCAACAGAAAGAGACATGATTCTCATTGATCAACATATGCAGCGCACCTTCGCACTCAGGCGTGAAGAGATGGTGAATTCAGCTCCTCCCATTGTCGAACTCAAAGACAGATGGCCTGCACTCTTTTGTGAAGCACAGGTGAATAAAATCTTAAAACGGGCAACTAAAAAGTTACACACACTGTCCGTCATCGTTGTAGGAGTGCTTGGTCTGGAAAAAGAGCTTAGAATTGCTAAATTTATTGGCAGTGTGTATATTTGTATAAAAAAATCCAGTTTGTAATCTTGCATTTTCTTCCCCCCATGCAGCTCTACAGCGAATTCCACAGGATCACCAATCAAAATCTACAATTTTCCTTCTTTTCTGCACTTGACCAATACACACCTAAGCTGCTGACGCTCTACAAAAAGATGAAGACTGGAAGATTTGGGGAGAAGATGGAAGAACTTTTGATGGCATATGAGGAACAGGTGAACATTTTATTTAAAAAAATGTTATGCATTAGATTGATTTTGAATGTAAACAGTGGACCCCAACATCCTATGCATAACTATTTTGTGTGTTCAACAGGATAAGAACAACATCAATGCAGCTCGAACAGCAGCCTTGGCCGGCCTACCGCTGTACTTAAAGGAGGATTCATCAGAGCTCTTCATAACATGCAAGGTATATTTATTTTCATGTTCTCTTTCTCCTATATATACCTTAATCTATGTTGCTAAGGAAAATCCCTAATTTGTCTTATTCCTCCTACTGTGTGAGTTGTTGGCTCCCTTTTTAGAGCAGTTCTCTACACTACCTCCGTTTGGGCATCACATTATCTAGGCTTGAAAAGCTGTTTCCCCTTGGTCAACTAAATGTTGAATGTTATAACATTGCATTAATTGCTAGACTGGTGTTGAGATGATGCCTGTTTCATTCTAAAGTGACCTTGAGTAAATTATTAGGCTGAGATGGGACAAAGGAACTAATACATGAGTAAGAGGTTTGTTTCGTGATAAAGCCTTTGGAAGATTTTTTTTTTTTTTTTTAATGTACCATTGATCTGTTTTCAGCACATACACGCATGTAGTGGATCGTGAGTAGATAGTCACTGATTTTGACATTTGAGTGAGGTTCAAGTTAGAAATGTTTTAAAAATCCGTTCTCGTCACGCACATAGACTTATTTTTTATATTTATTTTTAATGCTCACACAACTCAAAAATAGCTGAGCATCATATACTACCTGTATGTATATTTTGTTTGTGCTCTTCTAAACTTACAAGGCTTCTACAATAAATCCAGATCATCACATATACTTAACATGCCTTCCCTTTTCAGAATGAGTTTGAGGCAACCAACCAGGGAGCAGTGGCTTTGGTGGCAGTGGTCAATGAAGAGGAGGTGCCTGCAGGAGCTCCTTTTGAAACACATCACGTGTCAATCGTCCTCCAAGATCAGGTTGTAATGTCTCACACATCTTGGCCAGATTCACTTGTGATTTTGTTTGGACTGATCTATGCTCTCCATCTGAGCTACCCTGAGAAGTTAGGGGCTTCTTCGACTTCATCCAGGTTGTCCTCTTAAACCTTGATGATGGGAGAAAACAACTCAAACCTAAGTTGCTGGCCTTAAGAAATGAGCTGGAGTAAAGTTGTGACCATAGTAGTTGATATTGTTTGTCATGTCAAAACATAATTTGGCTTGCATGCCAAACTGTTTTCTGTTCTGATTCCCTAGTGTTTATGACAAGAGTTGCAAGTGTGATGCAATAGTTTTTCTGTGGTGTTGTCCACTTAATGCACACCAGATTAAAAAACAACAACATTCATGTTATTACTTGTTCAGGTGAAGACACCAAAGACATTTTTTCTTGTGTGCTTTGAAGGTGCTGGTTGGCACAGGTTTCTACTCGACACAGCCAGACGAGCTGTATCCAGTAACTATGCTAGGCTAAGCTGCTGGCTTCCAAATTCATATAACAGCTACAAGAGTGGCATATATTTTACTTATAGGTTGTTTGTCTTTTTGATCTCTAAATAATGCCTTAAAAAATAAGCTGTTAAAAGTGTAATTTCACCATATTTTGGTTTTCTGTTTTTGTAAACAAGAAGGACACATTGCTAGAAAGAGAGACAATAACAGAAAATATAAGATTTAGACAGACAAAGAAAGTGTTTATATGTAATACTATGCAGATAGATGGGAGTAAACATCAGGGAGGGAAACTAAAATGCGTCAATGGACATTGCAGTAAAGAGGTGGAGTTATGGAAAATGTGGTGCTTAGTACCGGCTTTGTGCAGAGGTTAAAGATAGTATGTTTCAGCAGAGCACTGTTAACCCATCTAGAACATTTTTTATTTAATTTTTTTTATCATCATACATTTATTTTTATTGTTTAACTTTGGGTGTTTATTTTCTTTTCCCTGAAGATTTAAAGAGAAAAACGTATTTGTAAAGGAAGAAATGACATCTGAAAAAAATGTGAACACTGAAATGCTTTGTGTTGTAAGTGCTCCTCATTCAACTTAATAAATGATTTAAGTTGTATCAGACATGTGTGTTTTATACTGAGTTAACCCAACTAGAATGGTTCAAGGCAATCGGTTTCCTCGAATGAATTAAGTTGCTAAAAGTTGTCACAACTAGAATCTAGTAATTTGCTTTAATGGAAGAAAACTGAGTTAATGAAACTCAAGTAGGAACATTTGAGGAAAGAATCCCATTCAAGTTAGTCTAACTTATTCAGATACATTATACAAACACATTTGTGATGAGTTCAGATAAATGCAATATTTAAGTGTAAAATACGTTTTAGTTTAAGTTCAGTTAACTTAGTGGAATTAGTACTATTAACTTAATTTACCTAACTTACCTTGACAATAAATAATTGAGTTACCTATACTCAAATCAAAGAATTGTCTATGCTTAAATAGTATAAGTTAATAAACTCAAATGATTCAAGGCAATCGGTTTCCTCAAACCGTTTGAGTTGAACTAACTCGTCAGGTTTTACAGTGTACCAGCAGAAAAAAACCCAATTAATTTCAGTTGGACTTGATCACACACACACACACACACACACACACACACACACACACACACACACACACACACACACACACACACACACACACACACACACACACACACACACACACACACACACACACACACACACACACACACACACACACACACACACACACACACACACACACACACACACACACACACACACACACACACACAGACAAGTACGGATAGTCTAACACAGCAACAGATGGATGAAACAGCCAGCGATAGGAGGTAGAGAGAGAGATACGAGCAGTAACACAGAAAAGGTACGAGACATATTTATTCTAGTAAAAGGTCAGTGCTCCTGTGGCGTGTGTGTGTGTGTGTGTGTGTGTGTGTGTGTGTGTGTGTGTGTGTGTGTGTGTGTGTGTGTGTGTGTGTGTGTGTGTGTGTGTGTGTGTGTGCCTGGAGACAGCACACTCACAGCGCCAGGCCCTACGCTTGTCAACACGATTCCCAGTGCACTCCACTGGCTACGTGCACTTTACTGGCTACGTGCACTTTACTGGCTACGTGCACTTTACTGGCTACGTGCACTTTACTGGCTACATGCACTTTACTGGCTACGTGCACTTTACTGGCTACGTGCACTTTACTGGCTACGTGCACTTTACTGGCTACGTGCACTTTACTGGCTACATGCACTTTACTGGCTACGTGCACTTTACTGGCTACGTGCACTTTACTGGCTACGTGCACTTTACTGGCTACGTGCACTTTACTGGCCTCGTGCACTTTACTGGCTACGTGCACTTTACTGGCTACGTGCACTTTACTGGCTACGTGCACTTTACTGGCTACGTGCACTTTACTGGCTACATGCACTTTACTGGCTACGTGCACTTTCCTGGCCACGTGCACACAAGGGCGGAAGCAACACAGCACAGCACAGGAGCAAGTCTGCAACTTGTCTATCACGTATTACATCCAAATTTTCATAACAATGTGTGTGTGTGTGTGTGTGTGTGTGTGAGGTGTGTGTGTGTGTGTGTGTGTGTGTGTGTGTGTGTGTGTGTGTGTGTGTGTCCTATGGCGTCTATCTATGGAAGCAGGCAGGTGAATTGAGCCCTGAGAGATAAACCAAGACTCAAAAATACAGACAAGGATGAAAGAACAAACTGTACAGAGAGAGAGAGAGTGTGTGTGTGGGTGTGTGTGTGTGTGCGTGTGTGCGTGCGTGTGTGTGTGTGTGTTGTGTGTGTGTGTGTGGTGTGTGTGTGTGTGTGTGTGTGTGTGTGTGTGTGTGTGTATCCTCTGTATATACAAACTAAACAGAGGAAAAGTCGATCGATATCAATCTCTCCAACTGGAGAGGTGCAAAGATATTGTATAAATAAAATCTTTTATTTTGAAGGAGAAACATTGTGTGATGTGGTGTGTGTGTGTGTGTGTGTGTGTGTGTGTGTGTGTGTGTGTGTGTGTGTGTGTGTGTGTGTGTGTGTGTGTGTGAGTGAGTGAGTGAGTGAGTGAGTGAGTGAGTGAGTGAGTGAGTGAGTGTGTCCCTGAGTAAAGCCGGTTGTCATTGTCTTGACTCTGTGTAAACAACAACAGCACATGGACATTCTGATTGTTTGTTTGTTTGGATACAGTTTAAACATCACAGGAACAAAGGTAAATAAAAGAACCAGCCACGGTGAAATTGATTAAAATAAAATTACATATTTTTTTTACATCTGTCACTTGTTCAGAAAACAAATCCATTTCCATAGATTTTCTGTGGAAATGGATTGTCTACTTTTTTATTTTTTTAGATTATTTTTTGGCATTTTTCATTTTATTAGACATTTTGGAGAGACAGATATGAAATGGGGTTGAGAGGGGAATGACATGCAGAGAACGACCCGGGCTGGGTTCTAACCCGGGTCTGCTGTGAAGAGGACTGAGCCTCTATTTGGGGGGCTCTAACCACTACACCACAAGCGCCCCCCCTGAAAGTATCTACTATTGATGAGCTACTAAAAATAAGGCAACTTTCCATATTTGAATCAATGTATTTTTAGTGCGGTTTCACTCCTACCTTATTTGGTTAGATTGAATCAAACTTGGGTTTGTTTCCACGTTTTGCTGCGGTTGGATGGGAAGGTGAGAATACAGCATTTAGCCTGGCACCGCCCGCCTACCTACTTCAGCTACATTTTTAACCCCTTCAGTAGTCAGTCTGGATCCGTGGTGTATTCGAGGGTTTTCTCCTGTAGATTTTTGCATGACCAATCAGCGAACAGAGGGAGTGGCTGAGAACAATGACGTTGATGTTGTGCGCCAGTTTCAGTTGTAGT
>CM047518.1:26701305-26708805 GCA_026122265.1 Ammodytes dubius
TGGATGAAAAATCTTCAAAGAATTTTTTTTTTGGAAATATTTGTACCTGCATTGCTGCTGCTGTGTGTGTGTGTGTGTGTGTGTGTGTGTGTGTGTGTGTGTGAATGAGAGAGAGAGAGACGGAGAGAGAGAGAAAGGGAGAGAGAGAGAGAGAGAATGTGTGTGTGTGTGTGTGTGTGTGTGTGTGTATTATCGCGACTGCAGTGGCTGTGATAATGCATAGCCTTAGAAATGAACCAGAGAGAGAGAGATGCATGGAGCCTATACGTCAAATTCATGTGAAGTCTGAGTTACCCTTGCCCTAACCCTAACCACCCACGCCAGGGTGTTTGTCTGCGGGGCTGCAGCTGGATAGTATTGAAATGCCTGTTGGTGCTATTCCTCCATTCATTTAGACGGGCGGGAGGTGCGCGTGTAACTCACACGCCCTGGTCAGGCAAGGCGTGAAAGTTACACGCCGGTCCATGCGTGTCTATTAGACGCCTCGGCGTGATACCGGGTTGGTGTGTGTGTGTGGTGGGGTGAATGTTGGTGTTCGTGTGTAGGTGAGAGTGTGTGTATGTGTGTGTGTAGGTGAGAGTGTGTGTGTAGGTGAGTGTGTGTGTGTAGGTGAGAGTGTGTGTGTGTGTGTGTGTGTGTGTGTGTGTGTGTGTGTGTGTGTGTGTGTGTGTGTGAGAGAGAGAGAGGTCTCTGGTGTGTGAGAAATGACCCAGAAAAGTCAGGCGTGTAAAATGGAAGACCATGGAAAAAGGAGGTCCATTCTATAGGGAGAAAACTGCAGCTGCTCGTTTGTTAGACTAAGCAGTATTGGAGCAGGGAAGGTGTGTGTGTGTGTGGGAGAGAGTGAATGTGTGTGTGTGTTAATCAATGTATGTGTGTGTGTGTGTGTGTGTAAGTGTCTGTCTGTCTGTCTGTCTGTCTGTCTGTCTGTCTGTCTGTCTCCTTTAAGGAGCACAAACAAACAACAAAAAAAGTTCTGCACAATTTGCATTCATACATCCATCAGGGGTCACGTGTGTGTGTGTGTGTGTGTGTGTGTGTGTCAAATGTGCACGAGAGCACACATAGAGTGAGGAGCAGAAACTAGTGTCAGATTGGAGCAGAGAGAGAAGCAAAGCCTCGGTGTGATACAGGACAGAAGTGATTGTCTGAGTGAATAATGTATTTCCACCAGACAGCCCCAGTCAGCCGGCTGCATTGTGCCGACAGGAAGCTACTGCTGTCATGGCTTTGAGTGGGACAAAGGCTGTGTTTGAAAAGCTCATACTAAAAGCCCTACTAACGTCCTACTCATACTAACGTCCTACTCATACTAAAAGCCCTACTCATACTAACGTCCTACTCATACTAAAAGCCCTACTAACATCCTACTCATACTAATGTCCTACTCATACTGAAAGCCCTAATGTCCTACTCATACTATAGCACCTACCAATGTCCTACTCATACTAATGTCCTACTCGTACTAAAAGCCCTACTAACATCCTACTCGTACTAAAAACCCTACTAACATCCTACTCATACTAACGTCCTACTCATACTAAAAGCCCTACTAACCATATACTAATGTCCTACTCATACTAAAAGCCCTACTGACTGAGTTTGTGTAAGCGAGAAATGCCGGGATGACAACCAACTTTCAGGAAGGTTTTATGTATGGATCGACAGGTTAATTTTCCTCTGAGAGTGAGATTGTATTCTTATTAAAGCTGGGTTGGAGGATTTGGGGAGAAAATGGCAGTTGGGATAGAGATTCGAATCCAAATACCTCAACCGCTCCACTTGTTCTCTTTGGTCCCTCCCCTATGGTCCCTCCCTGACACGCTCTACACCAACAACGTCGGTGCCAAAGTGAATTGACAGTCCCAACAGCCAATAAGAACAGAGAATCGAAAGCCTCGCTCTGATTGGTCAAAGTGTACAGCTCATGTTAACTTTGACCAATCAGAAATCATATACCCCAGCTTTAATTACACAGCCTTGTTAGCAGCTATACGCTTTGCTTGGTAATGACAGGAAATCACTGAGAGGCAGTTTGAATGTGTTGATGGTTTGAAAGCGTTGACAGCTATTGTCTATGGTGACGGGCTAAACACTCCCCTTCTTGCTGCTTATTATCTTGTGTGAGTACAAGCTTCTGTTCAAATTAGATTGACATTTTTGTTAGTAATTATGCCCCCAACGAGGCCTGATTTAGCTGTTTTCTCTTCCTTTCACTAGATTGGTTTACATCACGCTGCTTTTATGCACATTAAACCTGCAGTGTGTAGAATTTTGGGTTTTATTTCCTAACAGATTTTGTAGAAAGTAATTATAATATCTAGGGTAAGAGGAAGAGTGCCCGAAAATCTACATCGTTTTTTGTGATGTGATTCGTGTCAGGTTGCTCTATAGCAGTTTTTAACAAGAAATGAAGACCAGAAAAGTAGTATAATAGGATCTCTTTAAGGCCAAATCCACTAAAGGATTGTGGTGCTTGTGTGGCCACTAAACCTGAGTTAATGTGGCAAAAACGTGTCCCATTTGCATGTATGTAAAATAGGTAATATTCAAAAATCTGTGCCTAATTGACCCGTTTCTGTACTCACTGCCTATTATACAGAACCATAATAAATAAATAAACATGTGAAATAAATAAAAAGAGGTTCTGTTTAGGTCATAACAAGTTAATTAAATAAATAAAACATTTTTGAACTTTTCCTTTAAGTCTTAACACCTGACTTGCCCTCAGACTTATCTTTGTTCGCAATGTCCTCTCGCTTCCTCTGTTATGGCTGGCCTCTGCCTCTCTCTCTCTCTCCCTCTCTCTGTCTCTCTCTCTCCTTCCCTCTCTCCCTCTCTCTACCCCTCTCTCTCTCTCTTTCTCTCTCTTTCTCTCCCTCTCTCTCTCTAGCCCTCTCTCCCTCTCTCTCTCTATCCCTCTCTCTCTCTCCCTCTCTTCCTCCCTCTCTCTCTCTCCCTCCCTCTCTCTCTCTCTCCTCTCTCTCTCTCTCCCTCCCTCCCTCTCTCTCTCCCTCCCCCTCTCTCTCTCCCTCTCTCTGCCCCCCTCCCTCTCTCTACCCCCTCTCTCTCTCTGCGTTCCCAGGTTAAACATAAAAACTAGATGTTTTATGGCCACTTGACTTTTATCGTTGCTTCTCTCTGGCCATGATGATTTTTATTGGTTACGGTAAGATTGTACTCACAGAGTTTAGGGCTCAGATTTGGGAATGCAGCAAAAATAAAATAAAAAGCTTTATTTTCACCGCAGACATTATTTTACGATGATTTTTTTCGGGGTATTTTCAAGCTTTATTAGACAGTACTGAGTTGAAATGGGGAGACAGAGAGAGAGAGAGAGAGAGAGAGAGAGAGAGAGAGAGAGAGAGAGAGAGAGAGAGAGAGGAGAGAGAGAGAGAGAGAGAGAGAGAGAGAGAGGAGGGGGGATGACCTGCAGTAAAGGTCCACGGGTCGGATTTGGACCCGCGACCACTGCAACGAAGGCCAGAGCCAATATGGTACACGCTCTATCTACTACACCACGCAACTTTTTGAATATTAAAGGAAAAGTAACAATCTTTCTGTAACATCGAAGAATTTTTTTTACACTTTTTAATGATGTGCTTATTTGCTTTCTACGGAAGAGGATTAGGGCCAAACATAAAATAAAAATGTAAGTTCTGACTTTAAAGTGGATAACACAAAGTAATATGTATGAATATGCAAAGAGAAAATTGTGTATTGTGTGTAATTGTCCGGAAGAATAATAAATAAATAAATAAATAAAAAGTCAGAACTCAAATTTCTGTTATGTGTGGCCCTTATCCTCTTCCGTAGGTTTCTCTGATGGATAGTTAGAGGAAGATTGAAAGTGCTCTCATGTCATGCCATTGCTTATAAAACTAAGAGGCAGCAGATGGTTGGCTTGAAAAACAGCCGGGCTCTGTCCAAAATAAAAGTGTTCAAAAAATTACATTTGCTATTTTTGGCCCAACACTGGAGTCTCAGAGCCTGGACCTAACCCACCCTGTTTTATAAACTAAGACAAACACTGCTCAGCATGGTGATATGTTAGTTTAAGAGATGCTGGAAGGTGGATTTTGCTATCTAAGGACAGGGAAAGGTTAGCTGTTTAGTGTTCCTAAACACTGGTTGCGTTCCGAATCGCATACTTTCTACTATATACTATGGTAGAAAAAAAATTTAGGATGTCCCGATTCTTGTGGCCAGATTTAGGATGGTTAGAAGTACCCGGATGTCCTACTTCATGCGGCCAAGAAGCTGCATCCTAATTGGGCAATTCTGACCCACAATCCAGTGCGCACGTGAAGTGACGTCACATCGACGAAGCCTCCATATGAAAACAAACGGGGATGCGACGGATATTATAGCAAGAGGCAAGATCAAGGCGCAATGTTATGATGAAATAAGAGAGTAAAGTATGTCCCAATAGTATGCCTACTGCATCCTAACTAGATTATTTTTATCGTCGGATGTAGTATGTAGAATAGAAAAAAGAAAGAGTGTGCGATTTGGAACGCAACCACTGTTTCCATTCACTAATGCTAAGCTAAGCTAACAGGCTGTAGCTTCTATCAATCATACAGATATGATAGTTGTATCGGTTTCATCATCTAGCTCATTTAAAAAAAAAGTGAAAAAAATAAATAAAAGATAAAAACTTATATTATATCATATACTGATACTATATACTATACTATTTTTTTAAATATTTTTTTTAAAATCTTTTTTATAATTTTTTAAGAATCTTTTACTCTCTTGTTTAGTAAAAAAAAAAACATGTTGGATGTTGTATGGAAACTGCAGTGCAAGAGTCCTGTATTCTGTTTGCCCAGCCATCAGCCTTAGCTTCTTCCCAACGTGATTTGTACAATATAAAGATGTGTCAAACGCCCCTCAAGTCAGTAAATATAATATTTAAAGCGATAGGGTTGAATTCCAGTCGCTGTGTACACACTTATTGGTATGAAATTGGAGTTTCTCACATTATCCATACGCCTCAAATCTGCCGTGAGAAAAAAGTATCAAATAGCCTAAACGCATAATGCATCACCAACACCCCACTCAAATGCACTGCTGCTTGTTTAGCATCTATTTTTTTTAATGACAAATTTGGTTTGTTAAACCTGCAGTGTGTAGAATTTTGGGTTTTATTTCCTAGCAGATTTTGTAGAAAGTAATTATGATATCCATAAGTACGTTTAATTTAGTGCATAATAGCTGAAAAAAACGTTTTGAATTATTATTTTTTTCCTTAGAAACGGTCTCATATATGTCCATATTTCTGCATATTTTGGACCAAAGCCTAGTGCCGCCATCTTGAAAGTGTCATAGTTGGAATGTCATCAGGTGCATTGTTTAAAATGTAGAATTGTTCTTGTCCTTGAAGGCCACTGTAGCTTCTGTTATTATTCAAAAGGGGTGGGGTTACCCAGGGAGCGTTGCATTCTACAACTTTGTAGAACTTTCTTGATGATGTCATATTACACACTGCCCCTTTAAACCTGCAGTGTGTAATATGACATCATCAAGTAAGTTCTAGAAAGTTCTAGAATGCAACGCTCCCTGGGTGACCCCAACCCTTTAGAATAATAACAGAAGCTACAGTGGCCTTCAAGGACAAGAACAATTCTACATTTTAAACAATGCACCTGATGACATTCCAACTATGACACTTTCAAGATGGCGGCACTAGGCCCTGGTCCAAAATATGCAGAAATATGGACATATATGAGACCCTTTCTAAGGAAAAAAAAAAAAAAAAAAAAAAAATGCAGCTATTATGCACTAAATTAAATGTACTTATGGATATTATAATTACTTTCTACAAAATCTGCCAGGAAATAAAACCCACAATTCTACACACTGCAGGTTTAAGGATGCTAAAAATGACCCCAGAAGAACGAAACACAAAGACCAGCTGAGGTTAATGGGATTTTGAATTTGCATAAATCAAAGTATTAGACGACCTGGAATCTGACTTGGAGATAAAGATGGAGGTGGCGCTCCGGTGGTGTAGTGGATAGAGCGTGTACCATATTGGCTCTGGCCTTCGTTGCAGTGGTCGCGGGTTCAAATCCGACCCGTGGATCTTTACTGCAGGTCATCCCCCCTCTCCCTGTCTCTCTCTGTCTCCCAGTTCAACTCTGTACTGTCCAATAAAGCTTGAAAATGCCAAAGAAAATAATCTTAAAAAATAAAAGATGCAAGACACAAAATGAATGTTACTTTGCCTCTCTTGCAGCTCAGCCATCAATCCCACAGTGTTGCTCTATATTCTAGTCGGTGCCATGTGGCTAATTTGATTAAATTGTAAATATGTAAAGCAATAATTAAATGTTGAAGGCGCACATGAAGTCTGATTTAATTCTCTGTAATTTCTAGATGTGATAGTCGTGTAGAAAAGTGCATTAACGTTTGCGATAAGGTTAACACATCTGGAGTGACACCTGTATAGTGTAGATAGCATTTCCCCTGTTAGCTGCAGGACGTTCATTTAATCAATGTGAGGAGAAGGAACTGCTGTAAACGTGTTTTTTATGGAGAGGCATAAAGTTGTGTAGACTGAACCGAGGGGGCTGGTAGTTAAAATAAGCACACACACGCTCTCTCTCTCACACACACACACACACACACACGCACACGCACACGCACGCACGCACACACACACACACACACACACGCACACGCACACGCATGCACGCACACACGCACACACACATACCTACACACACACTCACTCACTCACTCACACACACAGAATATAATAGCGTTTCCCCATTGCACTGCGATTTTCAACAGTGACATAAAACAAACAGAGCAGTTAAAAGTGAGTCTGGTGCATTGATGACCCTATCTAAGGATTTAAGAATAAAGTGACATGGAGGATCGTTTAATAAAAAAGCAATCTAAAAGTGACTATACAGATTTCTGCGGTGGCATTCGGAGAAGTGTGTAAACATATTGAAAGTGGTGATGCTCTAGTATTGCTGTCAGCCTCTTGTTTTATCTCTCTCTCTGTGTCTGTCTTTCTCTCCCTCTCTCTGTGTCTCTGTCTCTCTTTCTCTCTCTATTCATCCCTCTCCCTCTCTCTCTCTCTCTTTCTCCCTCTCTCTCTCTCTAGTGACTGTCGCTCACAATCTGTCATTATCGTAATTTAGTCTACTTTTGATTTTCGACATATTTTCTTCTTCAAAATCCTCCCTTAATTTATTTTCTTTTTTTTTAACCTTTATTTATACAGGTAAATCCCATTGAGACCGAAGACTCTTTTACAAGGGAGACCTGTTTTCCTTTCCCACGTTACCATTCACACACATACACCGATAGCAGGCTAACTATCGCCATTCACACGAGGCAAGGTGGGTGAAGTGTCTTGCCCAAGGACACAACAACTATGACACAGGTGGCAGGGCGGGGATCGAACCTCCAACCCTTTGATCATCAGCCGACTCGCTCTACCAACTGAGCCACAGTCGCCCCAAGTGTGCAGTAAGCATG
>CM047518.1:26723805-26726305 GCA_026122265.1 Ammodytes dubius
TACATTTCCCTGCTATGTAAATTGTGCTCAAAACCCCAAACTGTTATTTCTCTACCAGCGTAAGCCTTTAATACAATCCTTGTAAGCCTGCACACGTTCAAATTGATTAATATATAGATGTAATTTCTAGGGAGAAATAGTTTTTCTTAAGCTCTTTGAAGTATGGGAGGCATCACAACAAGTGGCTATATACAGGGGTGCACATAACTTTTTTAGTGAGTTACTCAGGTGAGTACCAGGAGGTGGTCTTTGGTACTCACCCCACATGTAGCTTTGTTTTAATAAGTGCAGTCTTCCTCACTGTCCTCCTCGGTGTCTCCTTCACTGTCCTCTGCTTCAGCTTCTTGTGTAGATGATGCACTTGCTGCAGATGCTCCCTGGTTGAGCCTCCGACTTGCAGTCTCCATCCACAGGTCAACAGCTGGCTTTGGGTCAAATGTCTCTGTGCTTTTCTTTGACAGGTGAATGTGCATCAGAGCTGAGAGACGAGCAGGTGACAGGCGAGAGCGGTACTTTGTTTTGATTATGTTGAGATGTGAGAATCCCCTCTCACAAGCTGCACTGCTCAAAGGCAGTGTAAGAGAAAGTTTGACCACTTTGTTGATGCTTGAGTACACATCTGGATTACTTGTATTGACTATTTGGACCAAGTCATACACAGAGGAGGCTGCCAAGCGTTTTCCCGCTTGCTTTAAACGCATCCATTCTCTCACAGTAGTGTCTCTGTCAAGTTGCAAGGTGGCCTCATATTTTTGAAGAATGATGCAAACTGTTGTGTTGCCAAAGCTGTGGAGGCTTTGCATTTCCTGAGGCCAAGTTGAAGGATCAAACACCAAGAAATGGTCACATGACTTGAGGGAGTCATATCTGGTTTCAAACTCTTCAATTAACCCCCTGAGCACATTTGTCTTGTCCTTGTCAGCATCAGCATTAGAAGCAGTGTGTGTCCTGTAGTGGCCTTCACCATCAAGCAGGAGTGTGAACTGTCCAATGGCCACCATGAGTTCATCCTTACATTCTCCAATTGTCAGTTTTTCCTTCTGAAACCTAATGGATGTGGTTTTCAAAATGTTGCCAATGTCAATCATGTTGGCCAGAAAACAATGAAAACGCTCTGTGCTGATATGCTCAAAGTCACTGTTATCACTTGTAGCCAGCTGCATTTTAATGGCTGGCAATAGTCTTGATATTTTTAACAGTATTTCATGCCTCCATGCAGACCATCTGATGTTATGAAACTTACCCAGTTTCACAAGGAGATCCCGTTTTCAATACACAACTTTTTAAGCACAGCTGTGTTTTTTGCTCCCCCTTTTTGTAAATAAAACTGTAGAAGCTTGACCACGCAGCGATTGAATGTCTCACAGTAAGGAACGTTGCGATCAGCTGATTTAGCGCAGTTCTCCAGTGTGTGCGCGGTGCACAGAATGTGGACAAGGGAGTCTCCAACCGCAGCCAGCCGGCGTAGTTTTGGCACAATTCCGTTGTACACACCGACGTTGACGGCAGCCCCGTCCGTGCACACGGCGACCAACTTTGTCGTCCAGTCATCCAAGCCTGCATCCTGAAAAAGCTTCACAAGCCCGTCTGTTATTGCCTGCGCAGTTCGGTCGGCACCCAGTTCAATCAGCCCTAGAAAGTCAGACGTAAACTCTCCGTTGCTGGACACGGACACAATGTAAACGATCTCCTGCTCTGTCTTTGTGATGTCCTCAGATCCGTCAAAAAGCAATCCCCAAAATTCAGCCGACTTCAACTTGAGTCGCAACTCCTCGGTGATGGTTTGCGCTATGGTCTGCATTATCCGTGTCCCCCCTTCACGTGAGTGATATGCGCACCCGACATTTACTCCTATCCGCTTCAGTAGAGGAATATCCTCGGCATAAGAAGACATGGGACGAGCATGTTTAGCTTTATGAAAGGCGAGGAGAAAAACATTGCACAGGGCTTGCCGCTGTTCTTCATTCAGCTTGTTTCGCCATTTAGCAAGTGGGTGAGTGGATAGTTCTTCTTGGCTAGATTGTTTATTAGCAATAGCTTGTGCGACAGTAACGTGCTCCTTGCTCTTTTCATGTTTGTCGAACAGTGGGTGGTTGAAATTTTTTGACCCTATATAAAACGCACCTGTTCGGTCTGCTTGCTGTGGTTGTGAGCGGCATATTTTGCACCACATTTCAGTGCGTTCATTATTAGTTTCGAGCCACGGCACATCTTGGAGCCACTTTTCGGAAAAAACTCTTTTCTTCTGCTCCGGCTCCGTTTGCCTTTTCTTTGCAGGTGGCGAAACGCCAAAGTAGCTGCTCAATGTATTTTGTTTTTTCGACATCTTCCACAGCAGTCTTCTCCATTGAGGGGTGACAACATACACGTGTAGTTTTGTTTTGATGACCTCACGGTTAGTTACGCAAAAGCGCGGGAGTGACACAAGTGACGTTACGCATCACTGATTATAGGCGCGCATGCGTACTTGCGTACCAGTTATGTGCACCCCTGGCTATAT
>CM047518.1:26733805-26746305 GCA_026122265.1 Ammodytes dubius
GACAAACACTCATACACATTCTCACACACACTCTCTCTCACACAACACACACACACACACACACACACACGCACACACACACACGCACACACGCACACACACACACACACACACACACACACACACACACACACACACACACCCTACTGTAAGTGGGTCACTTTCCCCACTCTAGCAGACAGACTACTGTCCGTGGCCCGACTACACTGACACTCACTGGACCAACTCCACTCAAAACCTCTCGCTCAGTTTGACACTATAAGGTCACAAAACTCAGAATAACTCATCTATAAAGTCATCCAATCACCCTCAGAGGAATGTATTAGTTCTATTTCGTTCCTACTGACCGCCAGAGGCGGTGCTTTCAGCACTGGATGTTCCATCGCGCGCATGCGCAGGTCGAGATCTTATACCAAAATAGTCACCCGTGACACCTGGGTGACCCGGGAATATGTATATATTCCGGAAGTCACTCTAGGATCTGTTCCTTCTATCTTCTCGTGCTAGCAGGTCACACACATTGTGTGTGTATATACCATTAGCTTGTCGCAAATAGCTTTGTAACCTAAGGGTTGGGGCTTCGATTTGACTTCGTCCTCCAAAGGCTGCGCTTGCAATTCGTTCGACTTCGGCTGAGGCCGGGGTCAGGGGGTGAGTAAAGTGTGAGGGCTACGCGTAGCCGGCGGCTATCGCGGAAGCTAATATCACCTTTCCACCTTGCTTTTATTGAGCTTGTCAAGCGGCGGCTGGTTTCACAGTCGCCGTGTTATTCCCCCCCGGGGGTTCTCACCGGTGCTTGTGTGTTTCGCCAAGCCCGGTATGCTCGAATGTATTGTTTTTCTAGAGCATTGTTGACTGTGCTCGGGTGCTACGTAGGGAGTCGCCCCGACCGGTTGTTTACTTCGATTTAATCGACAGCGAGCGGCTTGGGGAGAGTCCAAGCCGCCGCCACAGTATTTTGTAGCATCGCCTAGAGCGAGAGGCTACTCGTCAAGTGGGCAGCTTCGGGTCAGAAGTCGCTTTCACTATTGTATTTGAGCTGTTCGCACCAGTCGTGTGCTCTCACCTAAGCCTTGCGTAGCATAGCTTACTTTATTTGCTTACCAGTGGGTGAGCCGTGCCACACACTAGTATGCTGTTGTATACACTGTATGCTGCTGTATTGCTCGCCGGTGGGCTAATTAGTTTCCTAAATCGCCTTCACCGTGTGATTTTAGCCGTGTCACACTATTGCACGTGTGTAGGCTGCTGTAGTGTGTCGCCAGTTGGCAGCTTAGTTTCACACCGCTGTATTATTATAGCCGTGTCGCACCGTTGCACGGTAGCTCGCGCCTTAGCCTGGTTGCATAGGCTACTTTAGTTGCGCCAGTGAACGTCTTGGGACCCAAGTGTTGCTGTCACTGAGTTATTTAAGGCGCATTGTTGCCTGGGTGTGCTCGCCTGAGGCTCGATTGCCTAGCCTTCGTTGATTTGCTCTCCAGTGGGCGGCTGGGGTTACCTAGAGCCGCTGACACTGCCAGGGGACTACTACAGATAGAGAATAGCATTTGGCTAATTCTATTTTTTTTTTTTTTTAACCCATGTATGATCATGTGTTTTATTAATTTGACACTGTCCCCTTCTTAAATAAGCTGAATTCAATTGAACTGTGTTATTTGTTCGCTTCTGTCAGTCTGCCCCAGGGCAGCTGTGGCTACTATCGTAGTTTACCACCACCAGTATGACTGTGTGTGAACGAATTGAACAGAACCCTGTAAAGCGCTTTGAGTACCTTGAAAAGCGCTATATAAATCCAATTATTATTATTATTTAGGGGGTTGCATTGTTGCTTGGGTGCTCTCGCCTAAAGCTCGATCGCCTAGCCTACTGTAATTATGCTCGCCAGTGGGCGGCATAGTTTTACACCACCACTGTTTTATTCTAGCGGTGTGTCGCACCATGGCTCGGGTGCTCTCGCCTGAAGCCCGGTTGCATACCTTAATCGGATGCATATTTAATTGTCTCAACAGGTTGCATTGTTGCTTGGGTGCTCTCGCCTAAAGCTCGATTGCCTAGCCTACTGTAATTATGCTCGCCAGTGGGCAGCATAGTTTTACACCCATGGACATATAAAGAAATGGACACCGTATTGGAAAATGGCGCCCATTCATTCCTATGAAAGCTTCTCATTGGCGCAGAGAAGCAACAGGGAAGCTGCCATATTGCTTTCATGAGAGCCCTGGCACCATGCTCCTCCTCCCTCGAAAACAAACTGAAAGCCGTTAAAAGCCGTTGGGCTAATAAAACGCTTGATGATATCCAGAGGATTTTTGCGGCGACACAATCTTGTTCGCCGCTTGTATTGGTGTGGACGGGAAAATCTGCCATAAGGGTTTTCAGGAAAATGAGCTCCCATTCACAGCATGCAGTACTGATGGGTTGGCCACTAGTCCATGCTGGCTGCTCGGAGAAGGCAGCATCCTGGGGGCCTGTTTACACCGCCACTGTATTATTCTAGCGGTGTCGCACCGTGGCTCGGTTGTTCTCGCCTGAAGCCCGGTTGCATACGTTAGTTGCTACTAGCCAGTGAGCGTCTTGGGTTTCCAAGGGTCACCTTCACTGTGTTATTTTGGCTGTCACACCGTTGTCGTGTCAGCACAGACTACTGTATTTGCCCGCCAGGGGGCGGCATAGTTTTACACCGCCACTGTATTATTCTAGCGGTGTCGCACCGTGGCTTGGTTGCTCTCGCCTGAAGCCCGGTTGCATACCTTAATCGGATGCATATTTTAATTGTCTCAACAGGTTGCATTGTTGCTTGGGTGCTCTCGCCTAAAGCTCGATTGCCTAAAGCCTACTGTAATTATGCTCGCCAGTGGGCAGCATAGTTTTACACAACAGGTCGCATGGTTGCTCGGGGGCTCTCGCCTAAAGCTCGATTGCCTAAAGACTACTGTAATTATGCTCGCCAGTGGGCAGCATAGTTTTACACCGCCACTGTTTTATTCTAGCGGTGTCGCACCGTGGCTCGGTTGCTCTCGCCTGAAGCCCGGTTGCATACCTTTAACAGATGCATATTTTAATTGGCTCGACAATGAGCAGCTTAGGCCTCCTAAAGTCGCCGTCACTGTTACTTTTAGGGGTGTCGCTCCGTTGCTCTGGTGCTTGCGCCTGAAGCTCGGTTGAGCAGGCAACTAATTCATTTAGCCTAGCCTGCTAAATTGCTGACATACTAAACAGCCATAATTGTGATGCCTTCATGGCCTCCCTACGGTGGAGAATGGCCATGACAAGTGCCCTGCAGGTCTCGGGGTGAGCACCTGAGGGAAGCACTGTCAGATAAACCATGCATGAACCGTAGTTGCTAGGTAGAAACTCTCCTACTTGCCTCCAACCAGCTCAGGGTACCAGCTGCAGTGAGTAGCCTTGCGGCTGTGCATCCTTCCTACTCAGGGGATGACATGCTGTCCACAGCTGCGTCCTGTAATGTTATACAGGTGGGCAGCTCGGCTAGAGGGTCAGTGTCCGTCTGTGACTTGCCAAGTATTGGGCTAGATGAAGCTCTGGTTTCATCTGCACCTGTGAATGCCTTTTTTCGGCGGGCCCTCAATACTCCGTTTTCTCTGGGCCTCCCTCTGAGCCTCATTTCGAAAGCAGAGCTCCGTAGAGGCTTTCCAGATTTAAGGGCTCTTTCATCACACTAGTGACAGCAGAGCTCCGGCAGCCATGCACAATGCTGATAGTTAGGGCTTGGACTGGTTAGCTCCGATTGAGCCTGCTATAGCATCCCTGGTTGTCTCCCCAGACGAGGCTCTGAGAACCGATGTGCGCTGCCCTCGGCCCCAGTGCCAGATTACATACGACCTCCTTACTAGGAGTTACGACATTGCCGACCGTAGCGCCGTAACACAGCGCTACGGTCGGCTTTTCAGGCGCCAGGAAGTCGGCGTCCAGCCTCCGCCCTTCCCCAGAGTCCCTGGGGGTGCTACTCGATGCTCGGTAGGTTCTACTCAGCCTAATTTCAGGTACCAAGGAAGTGGGGCGGGTTCGTCCCATTCTGGACTAAGAGGGCGGAATCGGTGCCTCACGGTTCTTCCTTTCCACATGCTGCGTGTTGCAGGTGGCCTCCAGTCTATCGCTCAGGCGGACTGGGTTGTGTCAATAGCCCTGAAGGGTGCTACTTTCAGGTCCCTACTGCCCAATGCCACAGGTGGTCCTCCCCTTTGCATTTCTGGGCAAGGTGCATTTCAGGGTTCTTCCGTTGGGCCGTCCCTGGCTCTGCGTATATTAAACAGTGTGTGGCAGCATCCCTGTCGCCATTACAGCTCAGCGGTATGGTGTACTGCCATACCTAGACTACTGGTTGATCATTCCGCCCAACTCAGGAGCAGGCGGTCAGGGACACAGCCACGCTCCTTAGCCAGCCGGGAACAGGCTTGGCCTTACGATCAATCTTACAAAGGGCAACCTTACACCATGTGTTGGGTTGTGATTTATTTGGGGCTGGTGCTCGACTCGGCGGCCATACGAGCCTGCCTTTCTCCAGAGCGCGTAGCTACCATTCGGCAGCTACTACAGCACTTCATGCAGGGGAGGCTGCTGGAATACAGCCTCTTCCTTTGACTGATAGGGCGGTATGTATGCTGACCTCTGCATCCAGGAGAGTCCGACTAGGCCTCCTCAAAGTGAGTTCTCTTCAGATCTGGGCGAATGGTCTCCACTTGGACCCCAAGTGGCAGAGACGCAAGATGGTCAGGGTGTCTGGGCAGTGCCTTCGGGCCCTCAGACCCTGGAGAGAGAGGGCATCCCTGATTGCAGGGTCGCCCTTAGGGAGGAATCTCCCGGTGTGAGGTTGTAGAGACAGACGCCTCCTTGTCAGACTGGGACGCAGTCTATTAGGGCAGGACGGTCGTAGGCCAGTGGGATGCCCAGCAGAGACTGGAGCACGTTAGGCTGGAACTCCTTGCAGGGTTCTTAGCACTCAGGCTTCAACCACCAGGTGGGCACCAGTCAGGGTTCTTCCGTTGGGGTCCCTGGCTCTGCGTATTAAACAGTGTGTGGCAGCATCCCTGCCACCATTACAGCTCAGCTGGTGCTCGAGTCAGCGGCCATGCGAGCCTGCCTTTCTCCGTAGCGCGTAGCTAACGTTCAGCAGCTACGACAGCACTTCATGCAATGGAGGCTGCTGGAGTACAGCCTCTTCCTTCGATTGATAAGTATGCTGACCTCAGCATTATCTAATTATCATTATCTAAGCTGTCCAAGTTCCAGGTGTCCGGAACACAGCGATAGAAAAGGGCCACCCCCGGGGAGTGGAGACTCCATCCGGAGGTGGTGGGCATGATTGGGACAAGTATGGCAGGGCAGTGGCGTATCTCTTTGCTTCCGAAGAGATGACCCACTGTCCCCCTGGGTTCTCCTAGATGGAGAGGACCAGTCCCCTAAGGCAGGATGCTCTGGCTAATGCTTGGCCAGTCAGCCTGCTTTATGTATTTCCTCTAATTCTCTTTTTACTGGTAACACTGGACGGGGTCCAGCATTGCAGTTACAGCCTACGTTTGGTGGCTCCACATGGGCCAGGAAGGCCATGGTTCCCAGCGTTACTAAAACTCCTCAAAGGAGTCCCTTGGTGCCTTCCAGAGAGACAGGAACTTCTGTCTCAGGTGGGCATACGACATGTAGGGCACCCGAACTCGGGGCGCCTGCAGCTGGGCGTGTGGCTCCTGATAGCCAGGACCCACTGTTGACGTATTGCGACCAGTCAGAGGTCCAGACCTGTTTTAAGTTCAGGGGCACTCTCCGCTATATGGCTCTATACAGACAGGTGGAAGTTGTTTGCACAGTAGTGCATGACACATGGCGAAGTCCAAGGGACTTGCTCATTGAGATTGATACTACACTTTCTGCAGTCTGTGTGGGCAACAGGAGAGTTGCTTCCACCCTGCGCGTTTATGTGGCTGCGATATCGGCCGCACATGCAAGGGTGGATAACCAGACGGTAGGGTCCCACTACCTAGTCAGGCAGTTACTGAAGGGAGGCCAGAGGCTTCATCCAGCCACCACGACCCCTGAGGGCACCATCATGGGACTTGCAGTAGTCCTGAGGGCCTTAGGTCTACCCCCATTTGAGCCGCTGAGTCAGGCAGACCTGACGCGGCTGTCTATGAAGACGGCATTCGTCCTTGCCATTGCAACTGCAAACGGTCGGTGAACTCCATGCCTTGTCAGTGAGCCAGGCGCGTTTGCGCTGGCATGTAGAAGGGTCAGGAGTGGTGCTCTCGCCAAATCCATCCTTCCTATCCAAACGATTGTCTCCCCACTATGTAAACCAATCGATCGAGTTGGCTGCTTTTAATCCCCTGGGCTCACCAGGGGGTGCAGGAAGAATGTCAGACCCACTGTGCCCGGTGCGGGCGCTTGGGGCATATGTTGTGGCAATAACCAGCTTGCGTAAGACAAATAACCTCTTTGTCTGCTATGGGAGCTGCAGGAAGGGGGCTGCCCTGTCCAAACAGAGACACTCCCACTGACTTGTGGATGTGGTCTTGAATGCATATAGAGCACAGGGGCTCCCCATGCCTTGGCCGTTGAGTGCCACTCTACCAGGAGTATGGCTACATCTTGGGCTGCCTTGAAGCGGGTTCAACGTCAGGACATTTGCGCCTCGGCTACATGGTTTTCATCATGTACGTTTGCGCGGCTCTACAGAGTAAATGTTTCTGCTCCTCATCCTGTGGGATGGCGGCTGTCTTGTTGACGGCTGTAAGCCCCTAATTGATGAGTACTCTTCGTGACCTTTCTGGTATAAGTCATCCAGTGCTGAAAGCACCGCCTCTGGCGGTCAGTAGGAACGAAATAGAACGATAGTTACGTATGTAACTACGGTTCTATGAGTTCCGGATGACCGCCAGAGTTCTCTGTCACTCAGACTTCTCAGATACCACGAGAAGATCCAGTTGGAACAGATCCTAGAGTGACTTCCGGAATATATACATATTCCCGGGTCACCCAGGTGTCACGGGTGACTATTTTGGTATAAGATCTCGACCTGCGCATGCGCGCGATGGAACATCCAGTGCTGAAAGCACCGCCTCTGGCGGTCATCCGGAACTCATAGAACCGTAGTTACATACGTAACTATCGTTATGTGGAACAATCTGCCCTTCCACATCAGACAGGCCCCTTCAATCACAACTTTTAAAAAACACCTCAAGACCCATTTTTACTCGCTGGCTTTGACCCAGTGTGAGACTTTTGATGTTATTTTATTGTACCTTATTTTTGTTATTTTAGATATTTTTTTTTTTACCTTAGCTTTATTCATTTTTTTTTTTTTTTTTTTTTTTTTAATCTATTTTCATTGTACCTTATTTACTTATTTTTATTGTACCTTATTTTTTACTTATTTTTATTGTACCTTATTTTAGGCCTGTACAGCACTTTGTCTCTGCTCTGGTTTGAAAGCGCTTTATAAATAAAGTTGGATTGGATTGGATTGGAGTTATTTATATATTTTATGGGTTCAGTTTGGTGGGCCTAAACTGACCTGGTTTTATCTCTGTTTTATGCCGCCCAATTTCTTCCCTAAAGATCTCTCACTACATTGGTCTATTTCATCACTCGATTTGGCCCACCTGATTGTGTTTACATTGCTCCATTTAAGCAATGCAGCTCAGGGTTCACAAACTTTTGCACGTACAACATTTGTCAAATAATTTGTTTTATCTGTTTTAACAGTTGATTTCTGGAAAAGAAAAATGTTGAATTGATAAACAAATATTATTATTGTTATTTCATATAAAAAATTACTGGTATTGATAAAAATGAATTAATAATGGTTCAAATAAAAAAAATTCCAAAAGGCTCAAGGGGTTCACAAACTTTCACACATCACTGTATACTGGAGACATTGGAGGGCATCTTTGTATACTGCAAGTGTTGTATGCTGATCTCTTATTTTATTTTAATTTTTTAATCTGCATGCATTGGTGTGCTTTTTGTTGTTATTTATGTTATGTATGTATTGAGTCTATTTTTTATACATTGTACTATGGATCTTCATGTGTCCTGAATAAAATCATATATATGAAATTAATGAAATAAATATATGCTCCACCCCCCTCACCGTGTGTTTTCCTCCCCCACTAGGTGACGTGGAGATCGGGTTGTTGGAGAGGAACGGGGGTCTGGAGGTGGAGGTGGTGCAGGCCAGAGGACTCACCATGAAGCAGGGATCGAAGGGCCCGCCAGGTACGTCTGCTATGTCTGCTACGTACACACACATATAACACACACACACACACGCACGCACGCACGCACGCACGCACAGACGCACGCACGCACACACACACACACGCACACCGAGCACACACACACACGCACTCACTCACACACACACACTCTCACTCACTCACTCACTCACACACACACACACACACACACACACACACACACACACACACACTGACTGACTGACTGACTGACTGACTGACTGACTGACTGACTGACTGACTGACTGACTGACTGACTGACTGACTGACTGACTGACTGACTGACTGACTGACTGACTGACTGACTGATGACTGACTGACTCACTCACTCACTCACTCACTCACTCACTCACTCACTCACTCACCATCACTCACACTCTCTCAGAAAAAACTATATAACTATATAAAAATAGCATTCTTTGCACTGATGGTCTCGTTTGCTGTTACATGTGATTCATGATCATCAGAGGAAAAATGAGACTGTTTCAGAAATATTTAAAATTTCCTCGTATTTGTGAAAAAGCTTTGGACTTGAGTCGTAACAGACATGGCATGATGTCAACGCGACCGTGCTGTTGTTTTGTTTGATTTATCTATCTATCTATCTATCTATCTATCTATCTATCTATCTATCTATCTATCTATCTATCTATCTATCTATCTATCTATCTATCTATCTATCTATCTATCTATCTATCTATCTATCTATCTATCTATCTATCTATCTATCTATCTATCTATCTATCTATCTATCTATTTATTTATTTATTTATTTATTTCATATTTCCAGGGAGTAGGATTGTATAACAACAACAACAAAACTATTATCCTCTCTTGCAGTTGCATAATGTCGACTATTGAACCTAACATTAAGGACAAAACTGTGTCAGCAAATACAGGTCTGGAAAAAATGAAGAGACCACTCCAGATGTTCAGTGTCTCTCGTTTTACTATTTATAGGCATATGTTTGAGTAGAATGAACATTTTAGTTTTATAATATATCCAATCCAATCCAATCCAACTTTATTTATAAAGCACTTTCATCAAACCAGAGCAGAGACAAAGTGCTGTACAGGCCTAAAATAAGGTACAATAAAAATAGATAAAAATAAGTAAAATAAGGTACAATAAACATAGATAAAAAAAATGAATAAAGCTAAGGTAAAAAATAATATCTAAAATAACAAAAATAAGGTACAATAAAATAACATCAAAATATAAAAATATCAAAATATATATAAACTACTGAGAACATTTCTACCAAATTTACAATAAAAATATTGTCATTTAGAGCATTTTCATAAAGTAATATAGAGATGAAGATTTAAGAAAAATCCAGACTGGCCTCTTAAAATTTTCCGGAGCTGTATATACGGAGAAACAAGTATGTTATTAAAATGAAGAGAGTGTGATAATGAGAGAGAGAGAGAGAGAGAGAGAGAGAGAGAGAGAGAGAGAGAGAGAGAGAGAGAGAGAGAGAGAGAGAGAGAGAGAGAGAGAGAGAGAGAGAGAAGAGAGAGAGAGAGAGAGAGAGAGAGAGAGAGAGAGAGAGAGAGAGAGAGAGAGAGAGAGAGAGAGAGAGGAGAGAGAGCTGGAGAAATTTTCCGGAGCTGTATATACGGAGAAACAAGTATGTTATTAAAATGAAGAGAGTGTGATAATGAGAGAGAGAGAGAGAGAGAGAGAGAGAGAGAGAGAGAGAGAGAGAGAGAGAGAGAGAGGCATAAACAATAGTCTATTAGATGAGAACATAGTGAATACATTAATTTAGTTTGAATATATAGTGAAAACAGAGAGAATGTAAAGTAGTCCTCCTCTGTGTTTCAGTTTGTTGTGTTTCAGTTTGCCCGGGTCTAATCTTTAATCTTGTCATCTAACATGCAGGACAGGAGTGTGTGTGTGTGTGTGTGTGTGTTTGTGTGTGTGTGTGTGTGTGTGTGTGTGTGTGTGTGTGTGTGTGTGTGTGTGTGTGTGTGTGTGTGTGTGTGTGTGTGTGTGGTCGGACTTTCAGGGACACACACTAGATTTATGACCAGTTGATCGAGGACTGTTGAAATAAAAACATAAAAAACATTTGTGGGTCAGTGGTTATGGTTGGGATTAGGGTAATATGCACAAAACCAATATATAAACACAACCCAAAATGTGACATAAGTAAACGTGTGTGTGTGTGTGCGCGTGTGTGTGTGTGTGTGTGTGTGTGTGTGTTGCGTGCGTGTGTGTGAATAGAGAAAACAAATAAAAATTAAGAAAAAATCATCAATGATTAGACAAAACATCTTGTTGGTAAATGTTTATTAAAAAACTTTTTTTTATCAAAAGTTTAAAAAGTATTGTAGAGTTATGAGCAGTCTTACAAAGTACAGTGAGTATTTTTTGGATAGTACAGTATTTCAGAATTAATAAAGTTCTACCGTATATCATTTTAAACCTGCAGTGTGTAGAATTTTGGGTTTTATTTCCTAGCAGATTTTGTAGAAAGTAATTATAATATCCATAAGTACATTTAATTTAGTGCATAATAGCTGAAAAAATAGTTTTGAATTATTATTTTTTCCCTTAGAAAGGGTCTCATATACAGTATGTCCATATTTCTGTATATTTTGGACCAAGGCCTAGTGCCGCCATCTTGAAAGTGTCATAGTTGGAATGTCATCAGGTGCATTGTTTAAAATTTAGAATTGTTCTTGTCCTTGAAGTCCACTGTAGCTTCTGTTATTATTCGAAAGGGGTGGGGTTACCCAGGGAGTGTTGCATTCTAGAACTTTGTAGAACTTTCTTGATGATGTCATATTACACGCTGCACCTTTAAGTTGTGGCATAAGTGTGTGACTCAAGGCCTATACATAAACATTACATTACATTACAAACTGGACATCTCTAGTAATAATACAGACATTTCAGCATGAGTTGATTTATGAAAAAATTCCACTGTCTCTTTATTCACATGGCTTGAAACTATTTCATCTCAATTATCTGATATTACTCAAGAAGACATTCTGAGCTGATTTGCTTGTGGGCTTTTTGTTATGATCTAAAACTACAGAACTCGGGTATATAATTCATAAAGAATGAATCATAAATGTGCTTTTGAAAATGTAATCCAGTAGAAGTTATGTTTGGACACACACGCGCACGCACACACACAACACGCGCACACGCGCACGCACCACACCACACACACACACACACACACACACACACACACACACACACACACACACACACACACACACACACACAGTTATGTTTGCTTCAATATTCATGAAGGTGTAAATGTCATATCCTGGAGGGAGTACAAGTCTTTATTGGGCTTGGTTTGTTTATATATGAATCATCAGGTTTTTCTAACATTTTTGCATTTTTTGGACCGTTTTACTGTTTATTTTTTACTGCTTCTTGGTCTATGGACAGTTTAATATTGTACTGTGTCAATGACTTATACAGTACTAAGTCAGTACCCTGCAGACAAGCCAGCAATATATTTGAAAAACATTGCACTAATGCATTTGGTAATCTAATCTACTTTTCTAATTGACATATTTCTTTCATCTATTCAGTTCTACAGTACTCTGCCCTTGTCTATTTTATTCTTTCGTACTGCACTGTACTCCACTTTAGTCTATTATGTTTTGATCTAAACCCAACTACACTCTAAAAAGTGTTTCAATGGTGAAGTCCTTATTACTCTTTTTTAAAATGTATATTTCTTCCACTAAATTAATGTATTTTTGTTCATTAAGTTACACAAAGATAAAAACAGCAACAATTTTTAACAACTCAAAATAAATGTACTTTTATAAAACTTGATGACACATTGTGTGGGCATGGTGGCCCTGAAGGTAAAACACACAAGACAATTTCACAAAACACACATTACAGAAAACACAACAACATGTTCTGTTATATCTTTTTTTTCTTAACACTGGTTTGAAAGCAGTATTGCCAAGAGGTCTCTGGAAGGTTTAATACTATGTTTTAAGTTGTATAAATGTCTGTCCCCCTGTCCTTCCCAGCGGCCTACATCAAAGTTTACCTGCTGGAGAAAGGGAACTGTGTCTCCAAGAAGAAGACCAAGTCTGTGCGGAAGTCCCTGGACCCGCTCTACAACCAGGTGCTGGTCTTCTCCGAGAGTCCACAGGGGAAGGTGGTGCAGGTCAGAGAATAACACTTGTTATATTCATTCATTTTCATTCATTTTCATTCATTTTCATTCATTGCTGAGACAGTCTGAAGACACTAGGCTGGGT
>CM047518.1:26754369-26761869 GCA_026122265.1 Ammodytes dubius
TGTGAATTTATTTGGTAGAAATTTTTGTCAGTAGTTTATATTATAAAATCAAAATCTTCATTTTACTCAAACATATGCCTCTAAATAGTAAAAACAAGAGACACTGAACATTTGAAGTGGTCTCTTCATTTTCTTCTGGAGCTGTAGATACTGTACAACTGGCATGAAACAGCCAAGTGTAAATGGGGTTTGAAAAGTTAACGGTGTTACGTCCAAATTTGGTTCTATTCTGTTTCTGTGATGTTCTAAGTGTCCACACTCACTTACAATTCACATCAAGTACAGTCAGGGGCAAAATGTGTCTCTGTTTTATAGCACTGACACATAATGATAGATAATTCAAAAAATATAAATTGTTTCCGAATACATTGTAGAGTGTAAGCCAGGATGACAGAGTAGGGAGGCAAATTTGCTGTTAAATTGTAGTTTGGACTGCAACAATACCCTTGAAGTAGATTTTTCAAGAATTCTTTCTCTCTGTCTTACTCTCTCTCTCTTTTCTCTCTCTCACACTCTCTATGTATCTTTCTCTATCTATGTCTCTATCTATCTATCTATCTATGTCTCTATCTATCTATCTATGTCTCTATCTATCTATCTATGTCTCTATCTATCTCTCTCTCTCTCTCTCTCTCTCTCTCTCTCTCTCTCTCTCTCTCTCTCTCTCTCTCTCTCTCTCTCTCTCTCTCTCTCTCTCTCTCTCTCTCTCTCTCTCTTTTAAGCTAGAGAGCAGTTGTCTAATAATAACACTTTGTACCGTGCCAATTTGTACCAGCAAGTGTCTTCTCTTTTCCGCTTGTTACCGAGACAACCACTCACAACACATGACAGGCTGTGCAAAGAGGCATCCATTTTGTTTCTAAATTACAGACCGCCAAGGCACGTAATGATTACCCATGCTTCTAAGGAAGGAAGCATGAAATGTACCCTGCGTTCCAATCCCCATACTTACCCTATTGTTTAAAGACGCCAGAAAAAGAATTAGGATGTCCCAATACATGCACGTCAATTGTAGTATGCTGAAAATACATAAATGCCCCCACTAACTCCAATAGCATGTTGGAGCATTCCTCTTTATTCTTGGCATTTCTCGACATGATGAAAAAAAAATCTTCCTTATCTGATTTTTTTTTCTCTCCTGAGGCCCTAAAACTCTTCTGTACTTTAGTATGTAGCGTAGTAAAAAGAAAAAGTATGTGATTTAGAACGCAGGGTTAGGCTATACTTTTGCATCAACCAAACAAAGCATTTGTCTATAAAAAACAACGTCACATATTTCGAAAAAGGACTCAAAAATAGGATGAAATTAAAAGGGAATACAATGTGCACACTTGTAGAGAAATGTATAGTTTATTTATTTATTTATTGTCTTGTTAACCATTCCGAAAATGTTTTTTTGTGACATTTTGTAACTATGAAGGTAAACTGAATGAGCTTATGAAATTTGAAAATGTTCTAGTTGTCATATTCAGCACCGAAAATGTCCTGCTTTTTGCCATATTACACCCACACCTTTGACTGTGTCTGCCACATGGATGTTACATTATGTACTGCTATCAATTGTAATGTATGTAGCGGCCTTTACCACAGCCAAACACACTTTGTCAGGGCTAAGGACTAAGAATTGTCGCATAAATTAAATTAAAATTACACAAAAAAAAAAAAAAAGTTTACCAGTGTCACCATTTCAAGCCATTACTCAAAATTAAAGGCCTACTTCACCGGTTGGAATATGAAGGTGTATTGAACTCGGAGAGTGACATCACAGAAAGAGAAATGTAGGGTTACACAGTGAGACCATAAAACACTCTTTCTGCCTTTTCTCAGGCTAGGATGATCCGATTGAATTTTTTTTGCACATTTATACTTCATAGGATCTCCGAGTTCAATACACCTTCATATTCCAACCGGTGAAGTAGGCCTTTAAGTATCATCTATGGGAATACTTATGTTTGTGTATGTTCTTAATTAATTTCTAAAATGCAAAATATTTCAAATGACTTTTTGTGTATTCTCCCGACTCTGTAGTGTGGGCTTGATTTCAAAGGTGGAGTCAGTCAGTGCAGCTACATGGCACAACTAGATTGGATTAAGACTAGACACTCGAACGGACCATGTCACTTGTCTGAGTATACATGGCCTTTCGGAAATCGGATAAATGGCTGTCTCCACTATGTTAGGAGTTCTTATCCGACTTCTCTTGTCCGAAGTAGATCGGATAAAGGTGTTTACATGCAGTTTAAAAGTCCTGTTGAGGTCTTATTCGTTTAGTTACCCGATTATGAGTCTGCATGTAACCGCACTGACTGATTCTGGAAAATTCTTGTGATTCTTTATTTATTTTTGTCAAAATTAGTGAATATCTCCTCACGATCCACTACCTGTCTGTACTGTGTGAACGTTGAAAAAAAGCTGGTGTTAAATTAATACACAGCCTAAGCTCTGTAAACGGGTGTTTTTCAGCAAACACACAATACAGAGGGGTAGTGGATCGTGAGGAGATATTCACTGATTTTGACAAAAAAAAATAAAGTGATTTGAGCATTCTCCAGAATCACTCAGTGCAGCTACATGGCACAACTAGATTGGATTAAGACTAGACACTCGAACGGACCATGTCACTTGTCTGAGTATACATGGCCTTTCGGAAATCGGATAAATGGCTGTCTCCACTATGTTAGGTGTTCTTATCCGACTTCTCTTGTCTGAAGTAGATCAGATAAAGGTGTTTACATGCAGTTTAAAAGTTCTGTTGAAGTCTTATTCGTTTAGTTACCCGATTATGAGTCTGCATGTAAACGCACTGACTGACTCCATGTTTTAACAAATAAGCTTTTTTTGGACAGATATTCAAACATTCTGAACCTGAATTTCCTAACACAATATTTTTTTCTAAGATCAGAAAAAATACACGTGTGTCTCTTTATCGACTCACATAATGGTGCTTTGAGGTTTCATGCGAGTAGAACTACAGCTCTGGAAAAAATTAAGAGACCACTCCAAATGTTTAATGTCTCTCGTTTGACTATTTATAGGCATAATGTTTGAGTAGAATGAACATTTTGGTTTTATCCTTTGAACTACTGACAACATTTCTACCAAATTCACCATTGGAATCTTGTTATTAAAGAGATCAAATCAAATCAAATCAGTTTTATTTGTATAGCCCAAAATCACAAATACATTTGTCTCAGTGGGCTTTACATTTCATACAATATGATATATGATACAATATGATACAATATGACACCCTGCCCTTACACCCTTAGCTCGGCTGAGAAAAAAACTCCCAGTAAAAACCCTTTAACGGGAATAAAAAAAATTGAAGAAATCTCAGGGAGAGTCGACAGAGTAAGGGATCCCTCTCCCAGGACGGACATGCTGCAATAGATGTCATAAGAGCATTTCTATCAAGTAATGTAGAGATGAAAATTGAAGAAAAATCCAGACTGGTCTCTTAATTTTTTCCGGAGCGGTACATGACATTCTTTTTTTCCAAAATGAAAAGAACATTCACGAGCCATCTGTTCCATCTGTGAGACATGTCCTATTGGGGTCTTATTTCCACTTTTCTAACTTTCATTCTAAGTTGACATTTTGCAAAACAAAACAACACATTTTCTCACACTCGTCTAGTACTACATTCACAGCACCATAAGGGCCCATTGTCCAGCAAGTTTCTACACACACACACACACACATACACACGCACGCACGCACCACGCACGCACGCACGCACGCACGCACGCACGCACGCACGCACGCACGCACGCACGACACACACACACACACACACACACACACACACACACACACACCACACACACACACACACACACACACACACCACACACACACACACACACACACACACACACACACACACACACACACACACACACACACACACACACACACACACACACACACACACACACACACACACACACACACTTTGAATTCACACTTTGAATTCACACTTTTCTGTGAACTAAATAATAGTCCATATATTTTTCCTCTTAAGGTCCATGAGGTTTTTTACTGATTACAAAGAAAGAGTGCAATATTCTACACACACATACACACAGTTTCTCTCACACACACACACACACACACACACACACACACACACACACACACACACACACACACACACACACACACACACACACACACACACACACACACACACACACACACACACACACACACACATCGGAGTCGGAGGAGGAGTGGGAAGATTAAAGGCTTGATGCAGCTCTGGTGTGACTCTCACACAACGGTAGCTGGTGTCTGCTGGATCCCAAGTGCAAAAACATCCCCAATGTCTATGTTGCAGAGGCACCAGTTAAGTTCCCAGTTTTAATTTTACCTTAGAGGACGTCCCCAACCCAAAGCCCATAGCAGTCTTCTCCCACACACGGTAACGGACAGATACTTAATTTAAAACGTCCCACATTACCATCATGATACAATTTTTTTTTAAGATAATTTTTTTTGCATTTTCAAGTTTTATTGGAGTACAGAGTTGAAATGGGGAGACAGAGAGAGAGAGAGAGAGAGAGAGAGAGAGAGGGGGGGGGGATGACCTGCAGTAAAGGTCCGCGGGTCAGATTTGAACCCGCGACCACTGCAACGAAGGCCGGAGCCAATATGGTACGCGCTCTATCCACTACACCACCGGAGCGCCCCAATGACACACATTTTAAGGTATATTTACGCCCATTTGAGACCCCAAGTACCAATTGAGTTTCATGTACAAATTTAAGTCCTGCATTACTGGTTTTACAATGGTCTCATCCTTAAAAAACTTCTAAACAAATTCTCCTTTAATTTCTGCAATAATGGTTAGAAAAATACAAGATACATACAAGATGATGTTATGGTTTTGGGATGCTATTGTATATGAGACAGTTTAAAGCCTTCTAATGTTGTCAGGAAACTTTGGATATGGGCAACTTTTGGAAGCAATGCTGATGGAAACTCAATTTTACGTGATATTTTATCCAGGAAAGTTTTTTTCAAGCGTGCTTTATATTCTTGTTCTCAGCTACACATTCATTTGTTTAAAGGTGCTCCGAGGAACTTTCAGTTTGTGTTAATTATTGCACCCCTTTGGACAAAAGCGGCAGTGTTTTTACTACGCCAGCTGTTGTTCCTGGGTGAGCGTATACCCATGACAAAGGCATTAAGAAAAACTATATTAAAATAGCATTATTTGCACTGATGGTCTCGTTTCATCAGATCATCAGAGTACAAATTAGACTGTTTCAGAAATATCTAAAAGGTCCTCATAGCACCTTTAAGTCTCTTACTGTCAGTCACTTAGTATATCTTCACTTGAGCCACTGCCTTGTTGCACCTGTCATTCAAAAAGCATGTTAAGAAATCACCTAGCAACCTAAGGATTTTAAAATTCCATTGTGTTAGTCTCATAGCATAATTGCCTAAATCATATTTACTCTACTCTACTTTTACTCTACATCTACTCTACTCTACATCTACTCTACTCTACATCTACTTTTCGTTAGCCTAATAGCATAATTGCCTAAGTCATATTTTAAGGGTTATAGAGCAGGGTAATGTAGATGTAGAGTAGAGTAGATGTAGAATAGAGTAGATGTAGAGTAAAAGTAGAGTAAATATGATTTTGGCAATTATGCTATGAGGCTAACGATTTACAGATATTATATTATGTATATTGTACACGTTCAATAGGCCTACGTTTCATCCCATTTGCAGATTAGCGTCACCAGATTTAAGCCTAAAAACATCGTCTTAGCATTTAAAGCAAAAAAGCATTAAGGAATAAATTGCCCGTCTGCATTGCTCTCCATTTGTTGCTCGTGTGTTATTGCATTGCTGCCTTCACGACCTGAATGTTAATCAGGAGATTGACAAAGTGGTTGGTGCAACTTTTTTAGTTTTTATTCACCGCATTGTCATTTAAAACACACACAAGTATATTTGCAGATTCTTTGGCAAACTGTTTATCATGTTGAGTAAATGCACACTTTGGTGTATTGTTATTCTGTTTCAGCCGTCAATAAAATGGTTTAACTCCATCATGAGAGGTTGACATGTTTGATTTTATTTATGAATCTGTTAACAATTATGTTAGTAATAGCATGCGTTCCAAATCGCATTCTTTTTTCTATTCTACATACTACATCTGACCATACAAAGAATCTAGTTAGGATGCAGTATGCTACAATTGGGACATACTTTTACTCTTTTATTTCATCATAACATTGCGCCTTGATCTTGCCTCTTGCTTTTATATCCGTCACAACCCTGTTTGTTTTCATATGGAGGCTCCGTTGATGTGACGTCACTTCAGGTGCGCACTGGATTGTGGGTCAGAATCACCCAAATAGGATGCTGTTTTCAACACTAACAATCTCAGCCAGATGTAGTAGACATCCAGGTATTTTTAACCATACTAAATCTGGCCACAAGACAAACCAAATCACTTACTGCTCCTTTCTTTAATAACAAATTATACAGCATACAACACCCAACATAGAATGTGAAATGTTTTTCATGTATAGCTTGTCTTGGCCAGGACTCCCTGTGAGAAGAGTTACTGTAACTCAATGGGACCTTCCTGGTGAAATAAAGGTTAAATACATAAAATAAAATAAAATGTACATTTCATAATTAGGGCCATGATAATGTCTACATATATAGACCAATTTTGAACGTGTTAAAAAGAAAAATATAAATGCTGTTAAGCTGACGAACTGAGCGCTGGCATTCAGTTAGTTTGGCTGTCAGCAGCTAAAGAACGACAGAGTGTGCAGCTTCAGCGTTGCATTGTACTTTACAGCTCGTCTCTGTTTTCTATTCTAGTATCTCTCTCTCTCTCTCTCTCTCTCTCTCTCTCTCTCTCTCTCTCTCTCTCTCTCTCTCTCTCCCTGTCTCCCTCTCTCTCTCTCTCCCTCTTCTCTCTCTCCATCTCTCTATCTCTCTCCCTCTCTATATATATCTCTAGTTCTCTCTCTCTCTCTCTCTCTCTTTAATCATTCTACCCCATCCCTCACTATTTCATCCCTCTCTCCATTACTCTCTCTGGCAGACATCCAGACACCCGGGCGACCGAACTGATCAGCTATAATTAAAGTCTCTCTCTCTCTCTCTCTCTCTCTCTTTATCTCTCTCTCCCTCTCTCTCTCTCTCTCTCTCTATCTCTTTCTCTCCCTCTCTTCTAACTCCCTCTCTTCTCTCTCACACCACACACACACACACACACACACACACACACACACACACACAAACGTACACAGGCAAAGGCATGACTTGCATGCACATGCGCAGACTGACACCACATCACACACACACTCTGTCACACACAACACACACACACACACACACACACACACTTACACTTACACTTACACACACACACTCACACACACACACTCACACACTCACACACATACAAGTGGCTGTGTGACTTGCATACATAACAGAGAAAGACACATTCTACAAACAGTAAAG
>CM047518.1:26771869-26774369 GCA_026122265.1 Ammodytes dubius
TAGCCTTTCTAACGACGCTACATGCTGTTATAAACCTGGAGAATCCACCATGAGGCCAGCACTGCTAGAAAGCATTACTCGGCTCTCCGCTAAATACATTTGGGTTTCATTTAAAGGAATACTTCTACTACTTATAAAATCGCTATCATAATTATAATTAGGTTTTTCTTCCCTCAGTCTTCCCTTGGCCCAGCTGTCCTGTTAATCCTAACAATACATTTTACCATACGTGATGTCAAACATGGGAAAGTGTATGGTTAGACAGTGAGACCATAAAACACTCTTTCTGCCTTTTCTCAGGCTAGGATGAACCGATTTCTAAAATGATTGCACATTTATACTACATAGGCTCAACACACTTTCATATTTCCACCGGTGAAGTAGGCCTGTAATAATTCACAGAAAAAAAGGTCCCCAGTTTAAAACTATTTAACAGGGGTCGCATTAGATTAGCATTTAAAAAAAAAAATGTTTAGACCTTTTTGGTTTTTCAGATAGGATATAAATACATGGTATAGTTGCCAAAAGTGTTTTTTTGACAGACTTAAGTGCCTCTTTTGAATTTTTTTTGAAAATCAGTTCAGGACAGGGACAATAGAGAACAAAAAATAAGTACATTGATAAATAAAGATCAGATACAATTGGTAGAATGCAAAGGGTTACATTTTTGAATTTTTTATTCAAATGTTTTTTAAACGAATGGAGTGAATGGATTTCAATTAAATGTCCTCCAAGGAGCCAAATGTTAGTTATAGTTGACATCGATTTCTCAAACATAAACACTTACTGTATGCGAGCTGCGTAAAAAATGTTCTCACCGACTAAGATGTTGCAAAGTAACTCAGTAATGTCCTAACTGTTAATTTATTAAACTGTTATCTCTTGAGTGTCTGTGTAATGTGTAATGTGTGATGTGTGATGTGTGATGGTGTTGACGTATGATTGTTATAGTGAAATGTATTTTACCTCATTTCAACATTTTTGGACATGAACTGTTGGGGTTTTGTGTTAAATGAAACTTAGAGATTTTTAAATTATTGATTACGTTTTCTTTCACTTCCTTCAAAGTGAAAGTTTGGACTGCGACTTCTTACAGAAGAACATGTTTGTAACAAAGTACAGCTCCGGAAAAAAAAATAAGGTTGCGTTCCGAATCGCATACTTTCTACTATATAGTATGTAGAAAAAAGATTTAGGATGTCCCGATTCTTGTGGCCAGATTTAGGATGGTTAGAAGCACCCGGATGTCCTACTTCATGCGGCCAAGATTGTTAGTGTTGAAAAGTGCATCCTATTTGGGCGATTCTGACCCACAATCCAGTGCGCACGTGAAGTGACGTAACATCGACGAAGCCTCCATATGAAAACAAACGGGGATGCGATGGATATAAAAGCAAGAGGCAAGATCAAGGCGCAGTGTTATGATGAAATAAGAGAGAAAAGTATGTCCCAAAAGTATGCCTACTGCATCCTAACTAGATTCTTTTTATCGTCAGATGTAGTATGTAGAATAGAAAAAAGAAAGAGGAGGAGATTCGGAACGCAACCTAAGAGTCTGGATTTTTCCTAACTTTTCATCTCTACATAACTTATTGAAAATGCTCTTAATGACAAAAAAATGTATTGGAATTTGGTAGAAATGTTGTCAGTAGTTTATATTATAAAACCAAAATGTTCATTCTACTCAAACATTAAGCCTATACATAGTAAAACGAGAGACACTGAACATTTGGAGTGAGTGGTCTCTGAATTTTTTCCAGAGCTGTGTGTTACAGTAACTGTGAAGGGTGTGTGTTTGGTTATTCATAGATTGAGAATGTTGTAAATGTACATCATGTGTTAGAATAGGCATTATAGTACGGAGACTGTGAATTTATTTTTAATTTTTGTTGTGGTCAGTGTACACATTAAAAAAATAATAATAATCATTTTCAAATAAGTCAATAAAGACTGGAATTTAAATGATCATATCTTGTTTTGCTTTATTTAATTGATTAAATGACATTATCACAATTGTTTCTGTAAACGGTTTTTTTTAACATTTATTTATACAGGTAAATCCCATTGAGACCGAAGACTCTTTTGCAAGGGAGACCTGTTTTCCTTTCCCACGTTACCATTCACACACACATTCATACACCGATAGCAGGCTAACTATCGACATTCACACGAGGCAAGGTGGGTGAAGTGTCTTGCCCAAGGACACAACAACTATGACACAGGTGGCAGGGCGGGGATCGAACCACCAAAGCTCACACACTACAGGTACTGGCAGAGGTAATGGCAGTTTGGACAATGAGCACATCTGCATTGTGCTGTGCATGGTTTGTGATACACCATTTTTTTTGTATTACAAGTTTCTTTGAACATGAATTTAACATGCAAATGAGCTATACACTAATCAAATATAGGCTACCCAAAATATCAGATAGTGAGGAGGAGATATACAATGATTTGGACAAAAAAAAGGGTAATTTTGACAGTAAGAATTCTGCATTGT
>CM047518.1:26776869-26794369 GCA_026122265.1 Ammodytes dubius
AATAAACCCTACAGAAGAAGAAGGTGGTCTGATAGTGATGGCATGGTGAAACTTTTTGAAGCCAGTGTTAAATAGTCAGATATATTAAAGGTCATTCTATCAATTTGTAATACACTCAATAGGCTATACTGCCCTGCAATAGTCCAGGCATGGCAAGACTGACAAGTAAATTAATCAATATATCTTAATAAATACATTTCATGTATCGTTCATGTATTCATTCATATAAATGAAATGTATATTTGGTTTAGTGTATTATTATGGTTATGAAACATGACAATGCATAGGGATCTAATAAATATTTTATGTCAAATTTGAATAACACAATGGGAACAATTATTTTCAAACTGTCGCAGTGTTATAGCAAAGTAAGGACCAGTGAATGTGCTTGTGCAACTTAAAAATTTGTATTTAGAAACAAAACATTTTCCACTATGCTGGGGTTCAGACTATTTCTCCTTTTATAAACCACTTCTCCTGCTTTGGATAACACTCTTACACATAGTAGGCTACAGATGAGGGTATGTTTATATCACTCACAAACCAACAAATCACCGATACTGATACTACCCCACAAAGTGTGAGTGGAGTGGATCCACAATAAGCGAAGCACTTCAGGGATTACTCGACCCACTCTCAGAAGAATCGGCATTGACCGACGGCAAGTTAGATTACGTCCCATTACCTATGCCTATCACTAGTGGTCTGGTTGCTTTTATATTTCTTGGAAATATAACAGGTAGGTGTTATTAATTTGATTAAGTCAAAATGATTCGGAAAATATTCAGTGATATTACTGTACATATAATGTAAGCAAATGTAATACAATGCTGTTTTACACTGTGGCGAACCTAGCCATTTTGGGGCTCCAGGCGAACAGTCATTTGGGGGCCCTTGCATCTAATGTACCTTATATCGCGACACTGAGATACTCGATTGGTGTTACGCGCTCCCACCTTTTTGCTCCTCCCTCCTCTTCCCTCCTAGACTCTCTCTCTCTCTCAGGTGCTCTGGAGCCTGATTGGCGGCAGGTGCGCCTAATTAGGTGGGGCTTAAAGGCTTGGCCTGCGCCGGTCTCTGGCTCTCTCTCTGCCTGCCTGTCGGACCTGCGGCTGACCTGCTGCGGCTACTGATAGCCGCCTCAGTTTGTAGGTTTACTTATGGGGGGCTGCTAGACGGTGTTCTTTTTGTTTTCGTAGTTTAGAGGGGCCGGGGTTATAGTTTAGCTGGAGGAAGACCTGGGCAATATAGCAGTCAACTGTGCTGCCCCAGGTTTTCCTCCCGTTTTCCTTTTTGTTTGCAGCCTCCTATGTTGAGTTGTGTTGTGGGATTATTTTGTAATAAATCACCTTATTACTTGGATTCATGGTTTCATTTGGTTTATTTTCATGTTTACTGGCCGGCTAAACGAGCCTGGTATGGCCGGCCGTAACAATTGGTCTAAGAGGATCCCACATCACTGGGTCAAACTGAGCCATTAACTGTCCTGTTATAATTAGCATATTGTGATAAAGTTCAATATTTTCTGTAATGTACTGTTAACCCATGACATGTCCATTGCCTAGTCCCAGGGGTGGATTACTGCACGGGCACACCGGGCACAGGCCCAGGGGCCCAAGGGCTCAGGGGGGCCCTTAGCCAGAGATACTGATAGTAACTTTTTATGTTGCATAGTCAAAGAGCTCAGTCACTGATGTCAATAACTGGGTCCAAAAAGGAATAGCCTAAATATAAGGATACTCATTAAAATGTAACAAGATAAAATCATCATGGGCCCCTCAACTAGTAGGGGAGAAATACAAAAGCAGGTTAAAAACAACAGCATTAGTAGCTCTGTCTAAGGGGCTTCATGAGGGGCCTTGAAGCACATACAGAAATAAGCTTTCTATGTGTGAATTCTAAATGTTTCATAAAAAGTAGCTATCCACCCTGAATCTGTTGAAATGGGCCCCTCCATCATAGAACATGGGTCTGCAGACCCATCTACTGTACTGTTTTCACAGTTGCAGAGTAAAGAAGAGTGCTGCTTGTTTAAGAAAAATCTGTAAATAATGTAGCCTCTAAAATTTCCTCTCAAAGTGCACCAGATTTATGCATTTTACTTTAAAAAGGTAAAAAAAAAAATCCGGGGGGCATGCCCCCGGACCACCCAACAAGGTACAGGGTCCCTCCAACAGTATCCCAAAATCCTGTGGGAAACACTGACTTCCTTAATATGTTTTTGCCATTAATTGTTTGTATCTGTGTGGAAAAGTCAGTGTACCGGACTGGATAAGGGACGAGTGGGGGGCCCTTTAAGAGTCTGTGCCCAGGGGCCCATTATCTCATAATCCGTCTATGCCTAGTCCTAGTTCATTAAGTGTGTCAGAGGGGCCACGCAGAGGAAGCTTTCTCTCTGACAGGAAGTTGATGATTGCCACTAACCTGGATAAAATTCTAGAGACCAATATGACTTTGCTTTCAATTAAATGTGTTGTTTTATTTTTTAAATACACAGTGAATTACAAAATAGCCTGTGTCCACAGAGTCTAGGCCTATTTGAAATAAAATCTTCAAATATATTTAAAAAAAAAAGAGGTTATAACCCTGCCTTCTTTAAGCATGGATAGTAGTGACTAAGTGTGCAGGGGAGAGAGAAATATACACAGATAGAGGGAGGAAGAAATAGCTTTATTTTGCTTTTTTACTTAAATTGATCATTGATGGCTTTAGACTGACTCCTGCTGTCGCAAGCCTATCAGCTGTTGTTCTGAACAGCTGTTACACACGGAGGTGAAAACGACATTGAAACAACTATCGCCTGGCTGGGCTGACTTAAAGTCGAGCAGCCAAATATAGCCTAAACTAATAGGCCTAAATATTGTTACAAAAATACAGGCAATGTGTTGTGTGATTTTTGTCAGTAGCCTACAGTAGACCTAGAGGCTGGCCCCGATCGCCACTAACTGTTCTGTAATACACGATCGCCGATCACGTGAACACACAGGCGTCTTTTTTTTTTAGCATATATGCATCCAATCCGCGGTTCACGTGGGTCCCAAACCGTGAGGGTTGGTCCGAATGGACCACGGATCAACCGTGATCCGTTGCACCATTAATTATCTCCATCAGTTTGTTGACACACATTCACGTCATTAGCATAGCTGCTGGCTGAGCCAGAGCCACCTGGATTGACAGTAGGAGCTGGAACGTTACCGGTTAATGATGTAGACAGCTGTTCTTCCGTCTAAGGTCCCGCTGCCACCGCGCCGGGTGCTGTAAAAAAGCTTAATAGCTTCGGCAGCTTTGATATTAAGTCCTGACTTTGGTCCTTCTTCTGTTTGTTTTGTGACCCGCTCTCGTATGTTCGCTTCATTTTGGTATAGGTAGGTTAGGTTTATCTCGTCTCTCTCTTCTCCCGCTATTTACTTTTTTGGATGTACGCGTGAACGTGCAGCGTCATGAGCGTAATGTGTAATGGAATAGTCCATGTAGTGCAGACTGAAGGGGGGTGCACGGTTGGCAGAAAGGCCGTCAAAACGCGAGTAATTAGACATCCCGATGATACTATTGTGAAGAGATTTTTTATAAAAAACAATAGATATGGGGCAAAATATAAAGAGGGCATTTTGGGGGCCCCAAAGGGGCCGGGGCTCCAGACAATTGCCTGGTTTGCCTCAATGGACGGCCCGCCCCTGGTTTTACACCAATAGCTAGTTGGCTAACATTAGCTACAGTACTAGTACAGATTTGCTTGTTCCTAAATAGTGCATTTGATCTTAGCTGTTGGCTGCCGTGCACTAGCTAAATAGCTCAATAACGATTAACGATCAATTAGTCGATCGTCGATTGATCATGCCCATCCCTAGTTAGGACCGTTCCACATCATATTTAATAATGTTATTTAGTGTACTATGATGTTTAAATGTCTGTTCTATTGAATATTTAGATAATTCTTTTAACAGATAATTTTCTCACATCCTTTAGTATTGACGCATCCAAAGAAGATGGATCGCTGGGAAGATTAGTCAATGACAACAACAAATCTCCAAATTGCACCATTAAACAAATCGCAGTAAACAACAGGCCCCACTTATGCCTATTTGCTGTGAAGAAAATAGAAATAGGAACGGAAATTGATTACAGCTATGGAGATTCGAAGTGGCCGTGGCGTAATAAGGTAAGTTGGTTGTATTAAGCATCTTGATTTTGATATATTTTGCAAAAAAAATGCGAATAACAAGTTGTCACATGCATGTTCAAAAAGAGATGTTACCATACAGATAATACTAAGCTTTATTTTTAACTATTTTCTTCTAGTGATTACACGTGGAGTGATTGCCTTGTGCAATCTAACCTCTGATTGTTCAAATCAATTAAACTCTAGTTTCTAGAGATGCAATATAAAGCTTCCTGAGCATCTGCAAGTTTAACAAGGGTATTTTGAAAATAATCTACTGGCATGAGCTGAATACATTGTGTTTTGATCTCATATTCCAGGTGCCAATCAGTCAGTCTCCTGCAGTGGAAGCAGAGTCAAAGAAAATCCCTGCTGCAGAAGACACTTCACCTAACAAGTCCGATTTTGCGGATAATGTTGGGACACAGGTAATAGCGAAGTGATGACACTGCTTCTTGAAACTGTGACATTCCTTGGGGGATTTTCAATCATCATGTTTGTTCACGAACTGCCACATGCAGTCCTAAACTCGGATTGTTCAGTAAATTAGCAATTCAGGAGGATGTTGACATCTCATTTTACAAAAGTATTCCAGTCAGAAATACTAAGCGGGATATAGTGCAGGAGCAGTGTAACATCGCACTGTCGTACATTTCTTGTTTTGTCCTTGTGGGGCCCCTGAAACTGAAATCTGTCTTTCAAGTTCCCTGTCAGGAGGCCAGTGTTACACACTCTTTTCTAGTCTTGCCTTATGGGGCCCTCGCGTTTTTATCTACATGAAATTGATTTAACTTCATTAAGAAAACACCTTTCAATATCTAAACTCACATTTCTGGAGATGCAATTTGAAGCTTCCTGAGCAGGTGCAAGTCTAACAAGGGTATTTTGAAAAGAATCTACTTCTATGAGCTGAAATATCTTTTTTCAAAGTTCCCTTTCAGGAAGCCAGTGTTACACACTCTTTTCTAGTCTTGCCTTATGGGGCCCTCCCGTTTTTATCTAGGTGAATTTGATTTTGGGGACTAAAACTAAAATGGCCGACATGACAACTCATGCTGCACACTTCTCTCTGGAATAAGTTGTTTTTAATGGAATTGACTGCTTTTTATCCTTGTAAAAGGTTCAGTTTTCTGCTTTTATTGATATCTCCTCACAAGCTTTTAGAAAATTTACTTTTATGAGTATTTTTATGAGTCTATGGATGCTACTTCTGCTCTAAGCTGGGCTAATCAGGCCTGGGCCTGCTGCTAGCTTCTTTCCACCTGGCTGCTGCTAGCTCTATCCACCTGCCTGGCCGCTGAATCGGGTACTCCTATTCAATCTTCATCACCTCCAGGGGATGGAGGATCCAGGGGTGAGTTAGTATGTTAACCTGCTAACAGTGTTGGGCAAGTTACTTAAAAAGCGTAATGCGGTATTTATTACTTATTACTGGCATTTCAAAGTAGTTACAATATATATTACAATATTACTGTCTTTGAATTGTAAGGCATTACACTACTTTTACATTACTTTTGCATTACTTTCACCAAAATAACATGAAATATGGATTTGGTGTTCTCAATAGATCTTCTTGTGTTCAATGCAGCTCATTACACAGAAGGAGGTGACATGGTATGGCATAATGACTGAGGGTTACATAAGTAGGCCTATGCTATATAATATAATGGTCACATTTATGGCTCATGGTGCAATACATTTTATAATAGAAATACTGTATCTTTAGGTATTTATTTAGCCTATATTAATATCAATAGAGCTAGAGCCTACTACTGTAGATTGAAAAAGTAAATTGAGCCTCAAAGATTTGTTTCTTGCGTTCTGGCGACTTAAAAGCACAAACAAGTTGTTCACATCATCATCAACTTTAGCCTTTTTTAGTTGTTCCAAAGAATCTGCCTTATCATCTTGCCATCTAATCTAAATGATAACAGCCCATTATGTTTGTTTATCATCTCTCTTGCGTGACATTTTATAATAACAATAGTAGCCTAAATATATATCTCCTTTGCTAATTCAAAGCATCCACTCATTATGTCAACTTTTTGCTTGCCATATCTCTAAATAACTCCTAAATCCAGCAACACCTCAGCTTCAGCAATAAATAAGCTTCGTGGCACACTATCTCCGATTTCGCACCTAACAACAGCGCGATTCACTTGCAGCCTGGACGCGGAGGTGTGTCACCTCCGAGGGGCTGCTCCGAGACTGACCGCCTCCTAGTGCTCTAAGACGGGGAGGGGCTAGCGGCAGCATCCGCTGCTTGTTGAGCACAGATTGATACGTGCTTTCACGTCAGTCTCCAAACACCACAAAAGTTTTCAATAACTTGGGCAGTGAGACGGAAGCCAGTAGGCTAGCGCATCTTTGGGATCAATTGTAGCAGCAAATCGAGTTTTCTTCTCCTCTAGCAGTAACATTAGCGTGGGTTTTTTCTCCTCTGCGAAACTCGCAGTGTTGGCCAATTTGTATAAAAACAACAAACCAGTCAATTTTGGGTTTAAAATGCATTGTAACGCGCGTTTCTGAGCTATGTACCGCGTTACATATTACCATTTTTTTGCTGTAATGCCTTACATTACCGCGTTACAGCAAAACGTAATGCATTACAGTAATGCATTACTTCCTGTAACGCATTACTCCCAACACTGCCTGCTAACACCGCTGCTGAGCTGCCTTCACTGCTGTATGCCAGGCTGCCAATGCCTTGCTGCTATCCTGCTAACACTGCTGCTGGTTTGCTAATGCTGCTATAGCTAACCTGCTAGCATCGCCTCTGGGCTGCCTTTTGCTGCTGTTTGCTGTCCTGCAAATTAACTCTGCTGCCTGTCAGCCTGCTAGCTCCACTGCCTGGCTGCTATTCACCTCTGCTGGTTTTCGTTGCTAACAGGAAATCCATTTTCCTGGTCTGATTGCTGCACATTTTAGGATTTAACATTGTCGCTTGCTGAAACGCACACCTCTTCCCCTTTGTCCCTGCCATGGCTGAAGCACACCTGTTCTACTCTATTGTTGTGCTTTTCATCATAATCTCACCATCCCACTGTTCATTCAAGCACAAATCCTGCAATCCTTTACATATAACATTACCCACCCTAGTAACAGCAAGTGACTCTGCACTCGAAAGAGACTCAAATTTGTTGCTAACCAGACTACTTGGTCTTCCTTCTAATGAAACCAGGTATTTTATCTTACCTCTTATTGCATGTCATGTAATGAGACTGCTCCAAAGAATGACTTTGCTGCCTTCTGTCAATAATGTACACTCAAAAAAGAACCACTATGGCTCTCTGTCACCCTTTTGTCGGGCTCTGATTATTCTGCTTTTAATTCTGTCTGGTAATATTCATGTTCACCCTGGTCCTGTAGTTACTATTAATCCTATGCCTGTCAATGATCCATGCTCTAATGTAAACTCCTGTTCGAAAGACCTGAGTTTCACTGACTTCTGTTCATGTAAAGCTCTGGGTCTTCCTCATTTGGCATTTAATGATTTCTGTGATCGCACATGTTTGGGTTTCTTGCACATTAACATTCGCAGCCTGTTACCTAAACTTGACCTGTTGAAATCCTGGGTTCACACTGTTACACCTGATGTTCTTGCTATTTCTGAATCATGGCTTAAAAAAAGCATTGCCAATCCTGACATTTTCATCCCGGGTTATAATGTATTTCGGCAGGACAGAGCAACTAAAGGAGGTGGTGTTGCTCTGTATGTTAAAGGCCTACTTCACCGGTTTGAATATGAAGGTGTATTGAATTCTGAGATCCTATGTAGTATAAATGTGCGAATTTTTTTTAAATCGGTTCATCCTAGCCTGAGAAATGGCAGAAAGAGTGTTTTTTTTAACCCTATATTTCTCTTTCTCGTGACATCACAGAAAGAGAAATATAGGGTTAAAAAAACGTACTTTGTAAATATTACTGTGATGTCACAGTAAAAGACATCACAGTAATATTTACAGAGAAAGTTTTTTTTTAACCCTATATTTCTCTTTCTGTGATGTCACGAGAAAGAGAAATATAGGGTTAAAAAAAACACTCTTTCTGCCTTTTCTCAGGCTAGGATGAACCGATTTCAATTTTTTTCGCACATTTATACTATATAGGATCTCAGAAATCAATACACCTTCATATTCAAACCGGTGAAGTAGGCCTTTAAAGATCATCTGCAATGTACTGTTGCTCTGTCAAAATCTGTTCCTAAGCTACTTGAACTGCTAGTGTTAAAGATCAAACTGTGCAACAATTTCTCTCTCTCTGTTGCTGTCTGCTACAGACCACCCTCTGCCCCACTTTGTTCTTTAACTATTCTCAGTGAACTTCTGGCCCCACACATGTCCTCCGAGTTAATTTTATTGGGGGACTTGAATTGGGACATGACTAACCCCCCAGATCGGGTTGTTCAGCAATTTGACGCCCTAAACCTCTACCAAATTATTTCAGAGCCCACCAGACTCAATCTAAAATCTCCTTCATCTGCTACGCTGATAGACGTTATACTAACGAACGCCCCCTTTAATTATAAATCTGGTGTTTTCAGTCAAGATCTGAGTGATCATTGTGCTATTGCCTGCACGCGCTCCGCCTCCTCAGCTAAGCGCCCACCTGTGATCGTCTCCAAACGTTCCCTGAAGAACTTTGACCTGGAAGCCTTTCTCCACGACACTGCTGCAGTGAGCTGGGACACAATTAATACTCTCCCTACTATGGAGGAGGCCTGGTCCTTTTTCAAATCAACTTTCAGTCAGATCATCAATAAACACGCTCCACTCTTAAAATTACGGATCAAGGATCGTTTCAGCCCCTGGTTTTCAAGTGATTTGACTGCTTTAATTCGCCAGAAGAACACCTTATGGCAGAAAGCCCGTTCCTCCCAGTCTCCTGCTGATTGGCTTGCCTTTCGGCAATGCAGAAATAAAAGCACTCAGGCCGTCAGAAAAGCTAAAGTCACTCATTTTCTGGACAAATTTGCATCCTGCGGCTCTGACCCCAGGAAGTTTTGGAAAACGGTTAAGTCCATGGAAAACAAGCTCACTTCACCCCACCTTCCCGATGCAATGACCTTTGGTGACATTGTTGTTACTGACAAGTCTCATATGGCCTCACTTTTCAATCAGCATTTTGTTAACTCAGCTCATGTTTTCCCTACTAAGCCCTCCACTGCTGCTCCTTCACTTTCACCTTCACCTACAACCTCCAGCTCTGGCACTTTCTCCTTCAGACCCATTACGACCGCGGAAGTCCTAGAGAATCTCACCAAACTGGACTCCAACAAGTCAGCTGGCTCTGACGGGCTCGCGCCTATGTTTTTAAAAGCTGCTGCTCCTGTCATTGCTGTCCCCATCACACGGCTTTTCAACATGTCTCTGGAACTGTCCATCTTCCCTGTAGACTGGAAATCCGCACTTGTCTTCCCTCTCTTCAAAGGAGGTTCCAGCTCTGATCCCAACTGTTATAGGCCTATTTCCATCCTGCGTGCCTGGCTAAGGTCTTAGAGAAACTGGTACATAAACAGCTTAGCCACTTCTTAACCTCCAACAACATCCTGTCCAACTTGCAGTCTGGGTTCCGGCCAGGCCATGGGTGCATCACAGCCACGCTGAAGGTCCTCGATGATATTGTTTCCTCTCTGGACTCCAAGCAGACCTGCATCGCTGCCTTCATTGACCTCTCTAAGGCCTTTGACTCCGTCATCCATCCCATCCTCCTTCAGAGGCTTTCCAGCATCGGTCTTTCACCACACTCCTGCAATTGGTTTGCCAGCTACTTAATCCACCGAGTCCAGCAAGTTAAATCGGATAACTTCCAATCAGCCCCTCTCACCATCACCAAAGGGGTGCCACAGGGTTCGATTTTAGGCCCAACACTATTCTCCATCTACATTAACAATATAACCAGGAATGCAGGCAACTCCAAGATCCACCTATATGCTCATGACACCATCATATACTCAGAGGGCCCTTCTCTCCCTCTGTGGCGGCCACACTACAACACAGTCTCACTTCTGTAGAACAGCATTTCCATAGCCTTCATCTTCTCCTCAACACCAAAAAAACCAAATGCATTATCTTTGACCGGAAACACGCTCCCACCTCTGTCCCAAAAATCCTCTGTGCCGACGGCTCTGAACTAGAATTTGTTTCTTGTTACAAATACCTTGGCCTCTGGCTGGATTCATCCCTCTCATTCACCACCCACATCAAGCACCTACAATCAAAAGTCAAAGCTCGTCTGAGCTTCCTTTACCGCAATAAGGCCTCCTTCACTCATGCAGCCAAACACACACTCGTCAAAATGACCATCCTGCCCATTTTTGATTACTGTGACACCATCTACAGAACTGCATCTCACTCCACTCTCAGCAAATTGGACCCACTCCACCATTCTGCCATCCGCTTTGCTACAGGGGCTCCATTCACCACTCACCACTGTGACCTCTACAACCTGGTAGACTGGACTTCCCTTCACACCAGACGGCTCCATCACTGGTTTCTGCTCATCTACAAATCCATTCTCGGCATAACACCTCTCTACCTCTCTTCTCTTCTACACCTCTCCCACCCTGCCCGTAATCTAAGGTCCAGTGCTTTCATCAACCTCTCCATCCCCACAGTCCGCACTGTCTTTGGACGCAGTGCCTTCCGGTTCGCTGCTGCAGTCCCTCAAAACACCCTTAAACTTTCTGTCTTCACCTCTCTCTCTGTCTTCAAACTAAATCTGCATAAAATCTTAGTTGACTCCTGCACCTGCTAGTAGCCCTTCTTGTCATACCCTATTGATTAACTGTTTATTTTATTGTATTGTATTATATTGAATTTTTTTAAAGTGTATTTTATATATTTTTGTAAAAGTGTAATATATATATAACCTTGTTTTCACTTTTAGCACTCCCCTCCCTCTTCCCCTTCAGGCTGCACTTGAAAATAAGTATTTTGTTCTTAATTTGCTTGCCTGGGTAAATAAAGGTTAAATAAATAAATAAATAAATAAAATTTTTACTTCATTAAGAAAACACTTGTCAATATCTAAACTCAAGTTTCTAGATATGCAATTTGAAGCTTCCCGAGCAGGTGCAAGATTGACAAGGGTATTTTGAAAATATCCACTGCATCCTCTTGTATTTGTCCTGAGATGTGCTGATACCTCTACATGGGAGCATGTCATGTGCTTGGTTTTAGGTTCTGTGCTGTTCAGCAACCGTTTTCACATAAATTAACGTGTTTACCATAAAACGATCAAAATAAAGTGCTTTATATCGGTTTCCTCTGAATACATTGTGTTTTGATCTCATATTCCAGGTGCCGATCAGTCCGTTTCCTGCAGTGGAAGTAGAGACCAAGAAGCTCCCTGCTGCAGAAGACACTTCACCTACCGAGTCCGATTTTGCGGATAATGTTGGGACACAGGTAATAGCGAAGTGATGACACTGCTTCCTGAAACTGTGTTACATTCCGGATTTTCAAAGTCATCATGTTTGTTCACGAACTACCCCATGCAGTACTAAACTCAGATTGTTAAGTAAATTAGCAATTCAGGAGGATTTTGACTTCTCATTTTACAAAAGTATTCCAGTCAGAAATTACTAAGCGGGATATAGTGCAGGAGCAGTGTAACATCGCACTGTTGTACATTTCTTGTTATGTCCTTGTGGGGCCCCTGAAACTGAAATCTGTCTTTCAAGTTCCCTGTCAGGAGGCCAGTGTTACACACTCTTTTCTAGTCTTGCCTTATGGGGCCCTCCCGTTTTTATCTAGGTGAATTTGATTTTACTTCATTAAGAAAACACTTGTCAATATCTAAACTCAAGTTTCTAGATATGCAATTTGAAGCTTCCTGAGCAGGTGCAAGATTGACAAGGGTATTTTGAAAATATCCACTGCATCCTCTTGTATTTGTCCTGAGATGTGCTGATACCTCTACATGGGATCATGTCATGTGCTTGGTTTTAGGTTCTGTGCTGTTCAGCAACCGTTTTCACATAAATTAACGTGTTTACCATAAAACGATCAAAATAAAGTGCTTTATATCGGTTTCCTCTGAATACATTGTGTTTTGATCTCATATTCCAGGTGCCGATCAGTCCGTTTCCTGCAGTGGAAGTAGAGACCAAGAAGCTCCCTGCTGCAGAAGACACTTCACCTACCGAGTCCGATTTTGCGGATAATGTTGGGACACAGGTAATAGCTAAGTGATGACACTGCTTCCTGAAACTGTGTTACATTCCGGATTTTCAAAGTCATCATGTTTGTTCACAAACTACCCCATGCAGTCCTAAACTCAGATTGTTAAGTAAATTAGCAATTCAGCAGGATTTTGACTTCTCATTTTACAAAAGTATTCCAGTCAGAAATACTAAGCGGGATATAGTGCAGGAGCAGTGTAACATTGCACTGTCGTACATTTCTTGTTATGTACTTGTGGGGCCCCTGAAACTGAAATCTGTCTTTCAAGTTCCCTGTCAGGAGGCCAGTGTTACACACTCTTTTCTAGTCTTGCCTTATGGGGCCCTCCCGTTTTTATCTACATGAAATTGATTTAACTTCATTAAGAAAACACCTTTCAATATCTAAACTCAAATTTCTGGAGATGCAATTTGAAGCTTCCTGAGCAGGTGCAAGTCTAACAAGGGTATTTTGAAAAGAATCTACTTCTATGAGCTGAAATATCTTTTTTTCAAAGTTCCCTTTCAGGAAGCCAGTGTTACACACTCTTTTCTAGTCTTGCCTTATGGGGCCCTCCCGTTTTTATCTAGGTGAATTTGATTTTACTTCATTAAGAAAACACTTGTCAATATCTAAACTCAAGTTTCTAGATATGCAATTTGAAGCTTCCTGAGCAGGTGCAAGATTGACAAGGGTATTTTGAAAATATCCACTGCATCCTCTTGTATTTGTCCTGAGATGTGCTGATACCTCTGCATGGGATCATGTCATGTGCTTGGTTTTAGGTTCTGTGCTGTTCAGCAACCGTTTTCACATAAATTAACGGTTTACCGTAAAACGATCAAAATAAAGTGCTTTATATCGGTTTCCTCTGAATACATTGTGTTTTGATCTCATATTCCAGGTGCCGATCAGTCCGTTTCCTGCAGTGGAAGTAGAGACCAAGAAGCTCCCTGCTGCAGAAGACACTTCACCTACCGAGTCCGATTTTGCGGATAATGTTGGGACACAGGTAATAGCGAAGTGATGACACTGCTTCCTGAAACTGTGTTACATTCCGGATTTTCAAAGTCATCATGTTTGTTCACGAACTACCCCATGCAATCCTAAACTCAGATTGTTAAGTAAATTAGCAATTCAGCAGGATTTTGACTTCTCAATTTACAAAAGTATTCCAGTCAGAAATACTAAGCGGGATATAGTGCAGGAGCAGTGTAACATCGCACTGTTGTATCATTTCTTGTTATGTCCTTGTGGGGCCCCTGAAACTGAAATCTGTCTTTCAAGTTCCCTGTCAGGAGGCCAGTGTTACACACTCTTTTCTAGTCTTGCCTTATGGGGCCCTCCCGTTTTTATCTACATGAAATTGATTTAACTTCATTAAGAAAACTCCTTTCAATATCTAAACTCACATTTCTGGAGATGCAATTTGAAGCTTCCTGAGCAGGTGCAAGTCTAACAAGGGTATTTTGAAAAGAATCTACTTCTATGAGCTGAAATATCTTTTTTCAAAGTTCCCTTTCAGGAAGCCAGTGTTACACACTCTTTTCTAGTCTTGCCTTATGGGGCCCTCCCGTTTTTATCTAGGTGAATTTGATTTTACTTCATTAAGAAAACACTTGTCAATATCTAAACTCAAGTTTCTAGATATGCAATTTGAAGCTTCCTGAGCAGGTGCAAGATTGACAAGGGTATTTTGAAAATATCCACTGCATCCTCTTGTATTTGTCCTGAGATGTGCTGATACCTCTACATGGGATCATGTCATGTGCTTGGTTTTAGGTTCTGTGCTGTTCAGCAACCGTTTTCACATAAATTAACGTGTTTACCGTAAAACAATCAAAATAAAGTGCTTTACATCGGTTTCCTTTGAATACATTGTGTTTTGATCTCATATTCCAGGTGCCGATCAGTCCGTTTCCTGCAGTGGAAGTAGAGACCAAGAAGCTCCCTGCTGCAGAAGACACTTCACCTACCGAGTCCGATTTTGCAGATAATGTTGGGACACAGGTAATAGCGAAGTGATGACACTGCTTCCTGAAACTTGTTACATTCCGGATTTTCAAAGTCATCATGTTTGTTCACGAACTACCCCATGCAGTCCTAAACTCAGATTGTTAAGTAAATTAGCAATTCAGCAGGATTTTGACTTCTCATTTTACAAAAGTATTCCAGTCAGAAATACTAAGCGGATATAGTGCAGGAGCAGTGTAACATCGCACTGTCGTACATTTCTTGTTATGTACTTGTGGGGCCCCTGAAACTGAAATCTGTCTTTCAAGTTCCCTGTCAGGAGGCCAGTGTTACACACTCTTTTCTAGTCTTGCCTTATGGGGCCCTCCCGTTTTTATCTACATGAAATTGATTTAACTTCATTAAGAAAACACCTTTCAATATCTAAACTCACATTTCTGGAGATGCAATTTGAAGCTTCCTGAGCAGGTGCAAGTCTAACAAGGGTATTTTGAAAAGAATCTACTTCTATGAGCTGAAATATCTTTTTTCAAAGTTCCCTTTCAGGAAGCCAGTGTTACACACTCTTTTCTAGTCTTGCCTTATGGGGCCCTCCCGTTTTTATCTAGGTGAATTTGATTGTACTTCATTAAGAAAACACTTGTCAATATCTAAACTCAAGTTTCTAGATATGCAATTTGAAGCTTCCTGAGCAGGTGCAAGATTGACAAGGGTATTTTGAAAATATCCACTGCATCCTCTTGTATTTGTCCTGAGATGTGCTGATACCTCTGCATGGGATCATGTCATGTGCTTGGTTTTAGGTTCTGTGCTGTTCAGCAACCGTTTTCACATAAATTAACGTGTTTACCATAAAACGATCAAAATAAAGTGCTTTATATCGGTTTCCTCTGAATACATTGTGTTTTGATCTCATATTCCAGGTGCCGATCAGTCCGTTTCCTGCAGTGGAAGTAGAGACCAAGAAGCTCCCTGCTGCAGAAGACACTTCACCTACCGAGTCCGATTTTGCGGATAATGTTGGGACACAGGTAATAGCGAAGGGATGACACTGCTTCCTGAAACTGTGTTACATTCCGGATTTTCAAAGTCATCATGTTTGTTCACGAACTACCCCATGCAGTCCTAAACTCAGATTGTTAAGTAAATTAGCAATTCAGGAGGATGTTGACATCTCATTTTTCAAAAGTATTCCAGTCAGAAATACTAACCGGGGGTTAGTACAGGAGCAGTGTAATAACTAAAATTGATTTTACTTAATTGAGAAAAAGCCTGTCAAACTTCCTGAGCAGGTCAAATGTAACAAGGGTCAAGTCATGATTGCTCACAAATTGATTATTTTCTGTATGTTCAGGTGTTTACTTCCCAAGTAACTTCCCTAGTGGATTATTCTGACAGTGATGATTCCATGGAAGTTGCTCCAGAAAAGGTAAGGAAAGTAAACATGAATATACATAGATACTGTGAATGCCATTATATGATTCATAAGTGTTTCACTTTTTATCTTTTCCAAACGATGTCAAGAAAAGTGGATAACAATACATTGACATACATTTATCACCAGCTGGATAGTGAATCAGATTCTTCAGGACCCCAGTACCATTCAGATTCAACTTTAGTTGATGAAACTGACGATCCTGATTCTCTAAAAGCTCATTCCAGTGAGCAATCATATTTCGTGCCAATGCTGAAAAGGACCAAAAGTATTCTGGTAGGCATCTGAATCTCTGAATAACATAAGATAGTTGAAGTCACATTCTCCCTCACGTCTTTAACTTTTAATTTATTTAATTTAAAAAATTTGGATAACCTTGACAAAACTAATTTTTTGCAGATGAAGGATAGAGTACCAGATTTTTCCAATAGTCTCTACGATTCAACTGATGACAGCACAGAGTGCAATTCTCCCAAGAGTGAAATGGGGGCCAAAAGGCCAAGGAGAGACCGCTGCTGTCCTGTGAGTCCCTTTGTTCATAATCCTTGAAATGTCACATTACTGAATTCAACACCAGGTTTACTGCCTAGACCCTGCTTATAGACCATGCATTAGATCTGTGCTATTAAATATTGAAAAGTGTCAGTTTTTCAATTGGAGTCAGAAATTCAGAGGTTGTGTTAATTTGATTTGATTTTTTCTTCTTCAAAAGACACTTATTGGATCAGATGACTCAAGTTTTGACAGTGAAGATGACTATATTCCACACCCCAAGTGAGGAAACCACAGTTGTACAGCGGAGTCGGGGTGTTATCATTAAGCCATGTTTCAGTGAAAACAAGCACACAGTAGTTATTTACTGTCCGATACACTGATCTCAGCAGTTGTATATGATCCATTTTGTGGTCCAAGGATCGTACATTAGCCAGGATGATGGAGGGTATGGCTGGGCGGGTTGGACTAGCTGCTAGCCTAGCCCGGATACATGCGTGCTTGCCCCTATTCTGTTTCCTTGCACACTGCTTGTGACGCCTCCTTTTCAGGGGAGGGGTAGCAGTCGAGTCCGGTGTTATCGCAGGCCGGCGGACTAATCCGAGTTCCCTTAGTGTCTCGTTTTAATGTCCATAACATTTTATATCTTGCTCTTACAGAAATATAGAAGAGCCTGTCGACAAAGTTTGTTACCCTTGATTTTATTAAATTGTGTTATGGTTGATTTACAGATACATCCTGCCCTGCCTTTACTCTAACTGCACTATAAATGCGTTTTTATTTTCACTTTGCATGGCTTGGTTTTATTGTATTTCACAGAAGTGTTGTTTCTAGAGTAGAGAAAAAGGTTTTAGTTTGCACAATACACTTTCTTAAAGTAGAACAACAAGTTTAAGGAATGTTAATATACTGTGACATGCACCATACCTGTATATGCTTCAAATTACATAATTATAAGACTTTGAAGTCATACATTGGATGGCACATCATCCGGAGACAGTGCTGCTCAATAAGTTACAAGTTTCTCTATTATCAATATCCTAATACAGTCAACTCACAGCTACTTAATATTTTAAATCAATATCTGTTTAGCTTTACTGAATTATGTATTGTCTTCACCTAGATGCCTGTGAGACAGAGGCGGAAGGAAGAGAGTCTGCAAGAAAGAGAGGTGAGCTCAGAGCACACAATCTGGATCCAATTGTGGGTCAGTGCGCCTTTTTTCATCCTTTAGGTCCCTTATCACCTTTTCAATAAGGATGGCTCACTGTCGTG
>CM047518.1:26806869-26814369 GCA_026122265.1 Ammodytes dubius
GTTTGTTTTGTTGTAATAATTTATAGTGAATATTTTGGTTCAAAATAAAGGTGAGCGTAGTTCAGTTATTGGCCTCCAAAGATCATGTCACCAGATAATTCTGCTTTGTTGTGGCACATTAATCAATCAATCAATCAAACAACTTCATTTATCCCAGAGGGCAATTCAGTTCAGCAGTCCTACACACACTAAGCAACACATGACAGACAATATACAGCGAATAAAAAACAATAAACAGGACACAGGATATGTCAGAGAGACACAATGCTGGGCATGAGTAGGCCTGCACAGTTAAAAGAATAAAAAACATCAGATCCAAGTGAATAAATAAATAAATAAGTAAGGTACCTAACAACGACACTGATACCCAAGTGGTACAGCAACAAGAATCATGTCCAGACACTGCTATCCAGGTTTAACAGCCTGACAGCAGACGGATTAATCAAGTTCTTACATTGTAAAATTGCTGCTTGTCACATTATCTTATCAAGTAAATCATTAACACTTTAATCACTGTACTTTGACTTGTTACATGAATGTGGAAATTATACAATATATATTAGAGAGACCTTATGGTGGGGCGCCCTTAGCTCAGTTGGCAGGGCGTCCCCCCCATGGGCCTCGGCCAGCTGCAGACCCGGGTTCGATTCCAGCCCGCGGTCGTTCTCTGCATGTCACTCCCCTCTCTGCCCCATTTCAACTCTGTCTCTACACTATCAATAAAGCATTAAAAAAATGCCCAAAAAAAAAAAAAAAAAAATACCTTATGGTTTTGTTTTATTTTGAAATTTTCTTCAATGGAATCATTCTTAATTTTATACATTTAAGGTTCATTTTAGGCTAAAGCAGTTTCAAAACCAAGATATTAGACGGGTCTTCACTCACGTTTTCCCCCTCTTAAATTTTGCAACATGTGCAGTGTTAATCTGTTGAGAGCTGAAGCATTGACTATCCAGGAAGAGGGACCCAGTTTTTTTTAAAGGTACAACACTGCAATCTTGTGGGTGCCGGTGGTATTACATCTGCCTTGTTTTCCCAACACTAAATCTAAAAATGATTGTGCTATGTTGAGGATTCTTAATACATACATGTTTATTGCAGGAGATATACAAGCTGCATAATCCCCCCCCCCCCCCCCTCCCCGGGCCGGGCCCAGCAGCGGACCCGGGTTCGATTCCAGCCCGCGGTCGTTCTCTGCATGTCACTCCCCTCTCTGCCCCATTTCAACTCTGTCTCTCTGCACTATCAATAAAAGCATAAAAATGCCCAAAAAGTATCTTGAAAAAAAAAAAAAAAAAAAAAAAGCTATAGTGCGTGACTTATGTTGCCCTGAGTATTTACAACAACACTGTCGGTGATGGCGCATAGATTTTATACCTTCTGCTGTACGTCCAGGTTTTTTTTTCTTAGCAGTAGAATCAACAATTGAAACATTTCTTGGGCTCCTCATAGTGCAGCAAATGTGGAAAGACATGTTAGGCAAACTGTTTATGCCATAATAATAATAATAATAATAATAATAATAATAATAATAATACATTTTATTTTTACAGCGCTCTTCTCTCACTCAGAGCGCTTTACAAAACAACAATAAACAAACAAAAAGAAGATGTAGAGTTGGGTTGGTGGGTGAACTAGGGGTAGTATTTTATTCATTGTGCTTATTAGTTTTTTTAAATTTTTTATTGTTTTTTCTGAATTTTAAATTGTTGTTTTGCTTTTAAATTGTTTTACCTGCATTATGTACAGCACTTTGTTTCAGCTGTGGTTGTTTTAAAGGGCTTTATAAATAAAGTTGAGTTGAGTTGAGTTGAGTAGGCAGAGGAGAAGAGATGGGTCTTGAGTTTGGACTGGAAGATGGTGAGGGACTCAGATCTGATTTGTATTGGTAAAGTCACCAGACAGGCCTCCGAAAATAACTGCTTCTATTTCCCTCATTCCAATTCACAGTTCTGGACGACATAAATGGATTTTTTTTTTAAATTCAATTTATTCATTTAGAAAGCCACATTTCCATAATACATTTCAATATCACACACACATTTAAACATGAAATATATTCAGAAAAATGAAATAATAATACAAACAAAGGGACTTGTTTATATTCTGTTAACACAAGCACATACATTCACAACCGTATAACCTAACATCAACTTTTATCCTTATGTATATTTACACCGCTGTATATACCTAAATACACACATTGAATTTGAATTGAATTTTTTATTTTATTTCAGACATATCAAAAACAATACAAAACAAAATGAAAAGCATAAAAATACAATAAACAAAATGTATGTTTAAATGACTTCACAAAAAGAAAAAAAAGAAAACAAATTATCTGTATTGATGTGATAAGCCTGAAAAGGAGCAGGAAGAAGTATACACTTATTTAATCCTACCCCTTTTCCATAGTAAAAAAAATAAAAATATTTATTATATTCGCTTCTTGTATTCCATATAATCTCTATACAATCTATCTATACAATTGGCGATACTATATTTGACATTTACGATCTATACATACATACAACTTAATATACTATGATTTTTTATATTTTATATGTTTATACATTCTGAAAACTTTATATATCTTAAACATATCCTGCTCTATTCCTACATTAGTGATGGCTATGTGTGTACAACTATAATTTACTTACAGAAACAGTAACCTCTCAGTATTAACCAACAGTCTCATTTTATTACAGTAACTGGGGCTAAGTTGGATGGATGACATACAGCACAGAGCCTCTACATTACTTCCTGGTCTTGGGCGCCATCTTGGGGCCGGTTTCTCCATTCCGGAATCCTGCAGAATGTTAGGATGGAACATGGAACACAGAGAGAGAACATGTTATCATTCCATTCCACACAAACTGTCTGTTCTAGGTTCTAGTGTGAGTTAATGATTCACTATGAACGTCCTTGTACATATTCTTATCTGCTTTAAAAACTTCATACACACATAGCAACAGTAGCAGGGGATGTTTAAAGTGACACACAGACAGACAGACACAGACGCACACACACACACAGAAACAGACAGACAGACAGACAGACAGACAGACAGACAGACACAACACACACACACCACACACACACACACACACACACACACACACACACACACACACACACACACACACACACACACACACACACACACACACACACACACACACACACACACACACACACACACACACACACACACACACACACACACAACACAATTTAAATAGACACACGCACACACCCACAGGCAGGATACACACACACCGCACTCACACACAGACAGACAGACAGACACACACACACACACACACATACGTTTGTACAGCTATCTTTGTGAGGACATTCATTGACATAATGCATTCCCTAGCCCCTTACTCTAACCCTAATCATCAAAACTAAATGCCTAACCCAACCCTTACACTAACTCTAACATAAACCTAATTCATACCTGAACCTTAAAACCTAGTGTTAACCCTCAAACAGCCCTTTAAAGGCCTGTCCCAAAGTGAGAACCGGACACAATGTCCTCACTTTTGAAAAAAAAATGTCCTCACTTAAGGTCTAAAACTCAAATTGGTTCTCACAAAAATAGTTGTACAAGAATACAGACAGACAGACAGACAGACAGACAGACAGACAGACAGACAGACAGACAGACAGACGGACAGGCAGACAGACACACACTTTTGTAGCAGGGATCTCTTCCACCGCGGAGCTATGCTGCAGCTGAGGGTGGAATGGGTAACACCACTGCTCTGATCTGCCTCCTCACACACACACACACAGTATGTTTGACTGGGCTCAAGTGGAGAGGAGGCTCACACACACACACACACACACACACACACACACACACACACACACAAACAGAGACAAACACACACACACAGACGGACAAACAGAGACAAACACACACACACACAGACGTACACACACAAAACAGAGGGGCATGCACACACACAGAGAGGGACAGACAGAGACAAACACACACACACAGAGGTACACACGCGCACACAGACCGACAGAGACACACACATACACACACACAGACAGGCAGGCAGACAGACAGACACACACACACACACACACACACACACACACAGCCACGCATAAACAGGCAGGCAGACAGTCAGACAGACAGACACACACACACACGCAACAACACACACACACACACACACACACACACACACGCATAAACAAACACACACACACACACGCATAAACACACACACAAACACACAAAATAAAGAGTGAATGAGTTTCGATACAGTAACACGTGAAAAGTACATTTATAAAATCAAAGCAGAAACTATTAGTAAACTTTTTTATAATAATTCCTAGTTTAAGTTAATTTTAAGCAAAAATGTAAGACATTTAGAGCTTCTCAAATGTGTGTATTTCTTGATGTGCCTTGTGTTACATTGCATTACATTGTGTGTATCTGTATAATTGTGTATTTATATTACAAGTGATGCTAAAATTATTGAAGGTCACCTCAGTATGTACAAAACTGTGAGAGGCATTTTCATGGTTTGTTGATATTTTACTGACCGATTAATTCATTTATTAAAACGGGGAAAAAGTTCAATTATTACGTAATTTAAAACATATAAAGACAGCCCTAGTCTTAATGCATTTATTCTGTACTTTTTATATGTATTTATCGGTCAGGAAAAAAGTTAGATTAATCAATAATAATAAAAAACGTGTAACAGCCCTTTTCTAAATAAATTTTTTCTTTACTTTTTTCTAGAGACAAAAATAGCCTATTAACTCGATAGGATAAACATGATGACCATATGCAGACATTAGTTCGGCCACAGACAAAATGCATTTCAAACATAAGTGTGTGTGCATGTTCAAGTCACAGGCTATAAAACTGTCAAATTATTATTTTTCAAACAGAGGACACTGCGACACACTGAAACTTGTCAACTTGCCAACCTGCCGGTGGACGGACGCGCGTGTATACGTGGCACACACACACAGAGTGAGTGTAGGGACATACTGGCCTGCGAATAGGCGATAGATAGTATAGCCTACTACTGTACTATTTATCGAAAAACCAAATTTTTGTTTAATTCTGTGTAGCCTACATTTTCATTTTAGACGCCTTTATTTTACCTTTTATAGCCGACTCACATTTACAGGTTATCAATTTCTTAAATCAATGCATTCCGGTTATAACTTTAAATCTATCATAGTTTAAGACATTATAAATTAGATTTGTTTCGCCCAATAACGTTATTTTATTGGTTAACACTCATTCTAACGGTCTAACCTAATAACACTGTGACCTTGTAACCATAGGGACACACACGGCGCCCGTGAATGTGTCACTTGAGACTTAACTTAACGGTTTGAAGTCGAAGCCAGAAATAAAACAATAGACGGTGTTAATCCGATCTGATAGTCATTGACGTGTTAAAAATGCGTCTAAATAGGCTGAAAAAGTATCAAATTGTTGGTTTTAATAACTGTTTATGGTGTGTTTAGTTGATTCTTACCGTCGCATTGTCGCAGTGATGGTGTGAACGTGACCAGACGTTGAGGATGGAAAGGTCTAGAACAGAGAGACCGAGGAGAATAAAGTGGTACTGTGCTGCCTTATCTCCACGTTAGACGGGTTGCCAGGTTTGCCGGGGGGTTTTCATCAGTGCGCATGCGCCGTGGTGTGCAAACGTGGGATGGCTGTTTCTTGCTCTTGTAGTATTTTTTTTCACTTATTTTTCCTACTTTGTTTTTTATTTTAGAAAGTAACAATACATCAACATGAAAAATACGTTAAAGTGACGCAATTAAACACCTTATTAGGCTAAATTAAAAAAAAAATGTTTTATGTTTTTTTATTGTATGTTTAATATTAATGTCATATCTTGCTGCTGAGCTGACCTGGCTCTTGTTCATTAATGTTACATTATACTATTGACCGTGTGATGGTGTTAACTAATAACTATGCTAATAAAACAAAAAATATATAAATTAATTAATTTTACGAGTTAAAAATAAAGAACACATACACTTGAGTCCTTACTCTTTTCATTATTGAGATTTGTGTGTTGCATTATTTCTCTCAATCCATGTAAACTGCCGTTGTTAACTCACACATAACAGTTTGATAAAGGACTCATTCAATAATTTACTTGAAATCAAAAAGGTTAGCGGCGTCCCTTGCGTCGTAATCTGAAATGCTTGTTTTCCTCAGACCTGGCAACCGACGCACCGGTCAGAACACAGTTACGCAAACTCAAAACAAATGGCGGACGAAGTAGAGCAGGTTGGTGCATCCGAGTTCAAATTATGCTTTTTTCTCCAACATAGACTAAATATATCTACCCACAGAGATGGACTGTAGATAGATTTGAATATTTTGCTTGTTGTAGGCGAGTAAATGTGGTGTTTAACGAGTGGTTTTGCTGTAAAAATGGATAGCGGCCTGTCAAACAAGCTAGCTGAATTAGCCTGTTAGCATGGGACGCTACAATCAGAGTGGGGACAGAAACGTGTTGGTTTGAATGGGCGCTGCTATTTAGTAGAGATATACGGTCAATTGGACGAGTCCTGCAAATCCCGAAATAGTCTGAAAAGGCAACGAATTAGTTAATGTATAAATTAAGCTCCGTTGGTAGTATTGAAATGTGTTAAATTAAACTTTAACGGGGTCTCTCTCAACCATGCTTGGGGAGGGGGAGTTTTATTTTCTGACGTTGGAATTTTAAAATCTCCAAATAATTTGCAGCCTCTATTTCTTTAAATAATTGACACGTGGCTCTCATTAACGCCACAAAGATCGGCATGGCATCTTATATGGTTACATTGGAGGATATTTAAGCAACATTAATTAAAGGGCTTTTTAGTTGTGAATTTTTAATGATCTGAGATAAAGTAATGACACTTATCGCTTAACTATATTTGCTTTACTATATAATGGGTTAAAGGCCTTGTTTGCCCATAAAATACTTTAAATCTCCAATCCTTGTTAGGAAAAATAACTCTAAATTTAATGATATTATGCCCCCCCCCCCCCCCCCCCCCCCCCCTCATTAATTGGCATTTACCAATATATAATCATTTAAACAAGTTGTATATTCTTCACATTTTACTCTAATAATGTTTTCCTTCCAGTCTGGGTGCTTGGACACTAATAGTCAGACACTAAGCCATAAAACTAACCTGATTCTCCCATGAGATAGCAACATTCCTGAGGCCTGATAACGCCAAAGGCCTTGTCGGGCCAAGCAAGACAGGGGAGCTTAACCCAGTCAATGTAGGTCAGCAGAGGACGTTGGGAGAGAGAAGGGGATGTTTCCAAAACACACATGGCAACAATAAATGCCACTTTGTTTAGAAGATAATAAAACCCCTTTGCTGTAGAGAAGGGACTGGACTTTTTGACTTTTTCCTGTCCCAGAAGGATGCTTAAAGGTGCAGTGTGTAATATGACATCATCAAGAAAGTTCTACAAAGTTCTAGAATGCAACG
>CM047518.1:26819369-26829369 GCA_026122265.1 Ammodytes dubius
AGCAGCATCATCCTGTTTTAATTATTGCCGTAACCACCAAGGTCCTGCTTGGTCTACTCTCACTTCGTTGGAGCAAGTGTATTTGTAGCTCCCAACTCGTTTCACTTTGCAGTTTTTTTTTCTCTCTCTATCTCTCTCTCTCTCTCTGTTTGGTGGAGGATATATAGCCATGGGCACCAGCCGGGTGGACAGGTTTGTGTGCACAGTTCTGCTGCTGCTGTCTGTGTGTGGACTCTGCGCGGCCAGAAGCTGGACTCCAGGGGCGTATACCAACAGCAAGGCTGAGGCAGAACGCTTCCTCGACGACTACAACAGCACAGCCGAGCAGGTTGCCTTCCTCAGTGTCTCTGCCAGCTGGGACTACAACACCAACCTGACAACGCACAACTCCGAGCTGCAGGTACGAACAAACTTGTTTTTTGCTTTTAAATGTTTTTAAATCGAGTATTCGCTTTTAAATGTTTTATAATGTGTTTTATGTATTATAATATTGCCCCTGTAAAGCACTTTGAGTGGCCTTGTGTCTGAATTGTGCTGTATAAATAAACTTGCCTTGCCTTTCTTTGGGGCGACTGTGGCTCAGTTGGTAGAGCGGGTCGGCCAATGATCAAAGGGTTGGAGGTTCGATCCCCGCCCTGCCACCTGTGTCATAGTTGTTGTGTCCTTGGGCAAGACACTTAACCCACCTTGCCTTGTGTGAATGTCGATAGTTAGCCTGCTATCGGTGTGTGAATGTGTGTGTGAATGGTAACGTGGGAAAGGGAAACAGGTCTCCCTTGAAAAAGAGTCTTCGGTCTCAATGGGATTTACCTGTATTAAAGGTTAGAGAAACTCCAGCATCCTTTGCACTTAAGTACATATAATATATCGCTGGGAAAATGTCGACGGACTGAGCCTTCATCTCATAGCTTGGTAATGCTATTGGCCAGTTTAGATCAATTAAATTCTTGCCAGTATGTTCACCTCGTCATCGTTAAATGCTCGCACGGTCAAGGGTTTCTTTTTTTTTTTTAACTTTTATTTCTACAGGTAAATCCCATTGAGACCGAAGACTCTTTTGCAAGGGAGACCTGTTTTCCTTTCCCACGTTACCATTCACACACACATTCATACACCGATAGCAGGCTAACTATTGACATTCACACGAGGCAAGGTGGGTGAAGTGTCTTGCCCAAGGACACAACAACCATGACACAGGTGGCAGGGCGGGGATCGAACCTCCAACCCTTTGATCATCGGCCGACCCGCTCTACCACCTGAGCCACAGTCGTTTATGTGGCGCTGCGCCCTTTTTCATCCCTCTCCTGAATGACAAGCTCGGCTTCCTCCCGACTAATAGAACGGAGATCTGAGTGCCCTGCCCGGCGAACGTCCACACGTTTTCAATTCATCTCTAGAGGGTCTCGCAAACTATTATGTTGGCTCTTTGTTTTTGTTTTTGTGATATTTTCTGACAGCGAGAATGTGACACCTGCTATATTCCAGTAAAGGGTAGGTGTGGCAAAAGGTTTCCATTCCAATCAAGCAAGAGCACACCTTACTCGACTTAAAATAAATTAAATCAACTGGACTGTCTCCACACAGTTCAGTTCTACACAAACTAATTGAAAATCTTTATGGTGGCATACAGACTTATGTGGCAATATTTGCAGACTTACCTTTGCGGGAATAAAAAAAAAGCATTTTGTAAGGGAATTTGCACCTGCATCGCTGCAGGTAACGCTGCCAGAAAACTGGCTGAGATTAGGTTTTGATATCAAACAGTTTTGTCTGGATTATATTTCCTGAGTCGTTCCACATGTACCTGCTACTTGTGTCTGGGTGTGGTTGTGAAAAGTATTTGGACCCCATGAAAAAAGAGGTTGGGTACCTTTTGTAGTTCTTCTACATTCTTGTAAACAGGACAGGCTAGTTACTCTGTCATTGTCCTGAGTCAACAAACTTAAATTATCTCTCCCCATAAAGAACATTTTTGTGATAAAGAATTTCCCTTTGGGGACTATACCTTCTAAAGGCGTTGACATAAGTCTTCAGGTTGACACGGCCAGCCAGGTCTGACCAGTTTTTCACAAACCTGGCCAAGCGACCAACCAGCCGGGTCCTACCACAATGAAGCTGACGAGCAGCATCATCCTGTTTTAATTATTGCCGTAACCACCAAGGTCCTGTTTTCTGTATTGTTTCTAAAAAATAAAAATAGACCTAAAAAGTTCTTAATGCAAAGAAAGATACAAGGCACAAAGAAGTTGGAAATAACTGAAGGAACAGATTTGAGTTCAAAGATTAAGAACTTTTTTTGTAATGATTTCAGTGCTTTTGCAGTGATGAGAGCAGAATGAACTAAGCCTAAATGTTGCAACCAAACATAGGCCAACTTTGTAGTTTTGAAGGGTAGGTTGGTTTGGTTATTCATGTAGAGAACGCTGTAAACTTGCTGGGAGCACTAGAGGAAAACTCAAGAGATTCATCCTCTGTGAATACCATGATTATCAATCTATCCACTTGTTTTCAAGATTTGAGACCAAAACGATCGACAGAGGGATCAACATTGCCATTTTCACTGACTTATACTGCAGTTTATGGGGTCACAAACATTGAAAAGATGGCATGTGTAATGACAGGCTTTAAAGGAGCCCCTCTTGGCAGGACTTTAAATTTGAGCTGAAATGAAGAGTTTCCATGTGTCCTAATGGTTCCAACTCCTCCTCTTGTCTTTAGGTAAATGCATCACTGGCAGCGCAGGCCTTCTCCTCAGCATGGGGGGCAAAGGCCAAGGCAGTGTTCACTCCTGCAACTCTCAACACTCTCACTCCCAGCGACAAGAAACTGATGGACGGGATCATGGTCCTCGGAGTTGCCAACCTGCCCCTGGCTGAACGAGAGCAGGTTTGTTTCCGTTTGTAATATTTGGGCGACTGTGGCTCAGTTGGCAGAGCGGGTCGGCTGATGATCAAAGGGTTGGAGGTTCGATCCCCGCCCTGCCACTTGTGTCATGGTTGTTGTGTCCTTGGGCAAGACACTTCACCCACCTTGCCTCGTGTGAATGTCGATAGTTAGCCTGATATCGGTGTATGAATGTGTGTGTGAATGGTAACGTGGGAAAGGAAAACAGGTCTCCCTTGCAAAAGAGTCTTCAGACTCAATGGGATATACCTGTATAAATAAAGGTTAAAAAAAAAAAAAAAAAAAAAAAATTATCTCGTGGGTCATTTGTTGTGACTCCTTGTACAGGTGGCTGTGGCGAAGTGGGTAGGGCAGTCGGCCACTGGAGTGTAGGGTCGGTGGTTTTGATCCCCCGTCTCCCCGCCACATGTCGTAGTGTCCCTGGGCAAAGAGACACTGATACCCTAAATTGCTCCTGATAGTTAGCCTGCACCCTGCGTGGTAGCTGCTGCTGCTATCTGTGTGTGATTGGGTGAATGTGTACAAAACAATGCTTTGGTTCTGTGAAAAAGCAGGGACTGAAAAAGATGCTGCCCCCTTTTTGAGCATCAAATACTGACTTCAAATCACCTTTGCTTGTCTCCAGTACAACAAGATTACCAGCACCATGGAAAAGATCTTTTCAACAGCCAAGGTGCATCCGTGGTCAAATATAAGATGGAGCATTGACCCTCGTGAGTATAAATACTAAAGAAAAATTGCATTGAAACACAGGGGGCTGTTTGACAGCAAATGGTTGAGGGAATATAAAAACAAACACCGATGGGGAGAGGGGAAGTCTAGAGAGAGAAACAGTAAGTGGGTTAGATCTTATCTGCTCTTGGGCAGAATGACTTCAGGAAGTGGGGCGACTGTGGCTCAGGTGGTAGAGCGGGTCGGCCGATGATCAAAGGGTTGGAGGTTCGATCCCCGCCCTGCCACCTGTGACATAGTTGTTGTGTCCTTGGGCAAGACACTTCACCCACCTTGCCTCGTGTGAATGTCGATAGTTAGCCTGCTATCGGTGTATAAATGTGTGTGTGAATGGTAACGTGTAAATGGGAACAGGTCTCCCTTGCAAAAGAGTCTTCGGACTCAATGGGATATACCTGTATAAATAAAGGTTAAAAAAAAAAAAAAAAAAAAAAAGAAACGTTTCCAAAGGAAGTGTTATGGATTTGCCCGGCGAATGTTTAGCTCATCTTCTGAATCCTTTTCTTTGTGACTGAGGCTGTGTTGGATCTTTTTTTTCAATTTTGCAGATCTCATGGCCTACTCCAGGAGCTACAAGTTGCTGCTGTTTGCCTGGGAGGGCTGGCGCAATGCAGCAGGAGTTCCTCTCAGACAGCACTACCCTGATTTTGTAAAGCTCAGTAACAAAGCCTCGCAAGCTGATGGTAAGACTTTCCCCCCATTTTTTTTTTTTTTTTTTTTTTTGCTTCTTTTATTCGATTTTAAATGTTTTATAATGTGTTTTATGTATTCTAATCTTGCCCCTGTAAAGCACTTTGAGTGGCCTTGTGTCTGAATTGTGCTATATAAATAAACTTGCCTTGCCTTGCCTTGCCTTGCCTTGCCTTGCCTTGCCTTGACCATTCAAGGTTCATAATGCTACTAACTGGTTCATCTTAAGGAAAGGAATAAAACAAGAAAGAGAGTGAAACAGATTTTTTGTTGTTGTTGTCCTTTTGAGGGTTTGCGGACACTGGAGCTAACTGGCGCTCTTGGTATGAGACTGACACCTTTGAACAGGATCTAGAGGATCTCTACAGGACCATTGAACCCCTCTACCAGAACCTGCATGCCTTTGTGCGCCGGCAACTCTACAAGCAGTACGGTCCCAAGTACATCAACCTTAAAGGACCTATCCCTGCTCATTTGCTAGGTACAACATCTCAAAAGCTGCCACCTGTGATATTGCACTCCAGGGGACTTGCTACACTCTACTGGGGCACAGGCCCCCCGAAGAAATTCTGAATGCCTGCTTTGTGTATGAAATGTGAAGATATTGGGGTGAATTAAAGGTGTAGATTTTGTCTTCACTAGGGCACAGCAGATCAACACTGGGGCATGTGCCCAAGTAGAAAGGGTCTAGCAACGCCCCTGTTGCACTCATATCAAGCTTGATATCCGGGTTGAGAAACTGAGGTCAAACCCCCAGCCGAGACGCAAAAAGATCGTTAATTTGTAAAGAAGACTTGGAAAATCATCTAAAATGTAATGGCTCATGACCCACCATGGCTCATTTGTATGTGCTTATCTCATTACTGCGACGGAGGCGTTTCCTTCGTGGTTTTCTCTACTTATGACATCTTGTGCAGCATGTCCGTCCTGGGAGAGGGATCCCTTACTCTGTCGACTCTCCCTAAGATTTCTTCAATTTTTTATTCCCGGTAAAGGGTTTTTACTGGGAGTTTTTTCTCAGCCGAGCTAAGGGTGTAAGGGCAGAGGGTGTCATATTGTATCGTATTGTATCATATATCATATTGTATGAAATGTAAAGTCCACCGAGACAAATTTATTTGTAATTTTGGGCTATATAAATAAAACTGATTTGATTTGATTTGATTTGATTTCCTACAGTGCCTCTGAGCGGCGTTACCCATAACAAGATAGACTCGTTGCTCAAGTGTGTTTTCTTCCTCACCCTCAGGAAACATGTGGGCCCAGACCTGGAACAATCTTTATCGTTTGATGATCCCGTTTCCGGACAAACCCAACATCGACGTGACCGATGAAATGGTCAAACAAGTGAGGTGGGGGGGGGGGGGGGGGGGGGGGGGGGGGGGGGACCATTTTGTGTCATTCTGTAGGTCTGACAGTGACTTCAGAAAATTGCCCCGAATAAATCAGGAATCTCAAAAATAGGCAAGGCAAGGCAAGGCAATTTTATTTATAAAGCACATTTCAGGCACAGGGCCACTCAAGGTGCTTCACAGGGTTAATATCAAATAAAGAATACAAATACAAAAAAGGAACAAATTTAAAACATGGATAAAAATACAACATTTAAATAAAATAATTAAAACATTTTACCAAAAAAAAAAGAAAAAAAAAATTACAGGTTAAAAGGGAAACAAGAACGTTTTGAGACCCGATTTAAAAGAACCCTTCCTCTGTTTTAGATGACTATAGTTTTGTTTTATATCACCTAGCTACGTTGTGACCTCCTCCCTCCTCCCTCCTCCCTCCTCCCTCCTCCCTCCTCCCTCCTCCCTCCTCCCTCCTCCCTCCTCCCTCCTCACTAGGGCTACAACGCCACGCACATGTTCCGTGTGGCCGAAGAGTTCTTCACGTCGCTGGGTCTGGAGCCGATGCCCGAGGAGTTCTGGGAGGGATCCATGCTGGAGAAGCCTGAAGGGCGGGAGGTGGTGTGCCATGCGTCTGCCTGGGACTTTTACAATCGCAAAGACTTTAGGTAATAATTATATTATGAGCTGTGTTACAATGACCTTACGTTTATCTTCCGTTAATACACTGATGGCTAATCCTGTTGCAACAACTTAAAGGCCTACTTCACCGGTTTGAATATGAAGGTGTATTGAATTCTGAGATCCTATGTAGTATAAATGTGCAAAAAAAAATTAAAATCGGTTCATCCTAGCCTGAGAAAAGGCAGAAAGAATGTTTTTTTAACCCTATATTTCTCTTTCTCGTGACATCACAGAAAGAGAAATATAGGGTTAAAAAAAAACTTACTTTGTAAATATTACTGTGATGTCTTTTACTGTGACATCACAGTAATGCCTTTTCTCAGGCTAGGATGAACCGATTTCAATTTTTTTTCGCACATTTATACTACATAGGATCTCAGAATTCAATACACCTTCATATTCAAACCGGTGAAGTAGGCCTTTAATAACACCAAGCCATTAGTCAATTATACTGATGTCTGAACCTCTGTAGGATCAAGCAGTGCACCAGAGTAACAATGGAGGACCTCTTCACTGTGCACCATGAGATGGGTCATGTCCAGTATTACCTGCAGTACAAGGACCTGCCTGTGGGCTACCGTAGTGGCGCCAACCCCGGTTTTCACGAGGCTATTGGCGACGTGTTGTCTCTCTCAGTTTCAACGCCCAAACATCTGCAAACCATCAAACTGCTGGACTCGGCGACTTCTGACGATGGTAAATAGACTTAAACCTGCAGTGTGTAGAATTTTGGGTTTTATTTCCTAGCAGATTTTGTAGAAAATAATTATAATATCCATATGTATGTTTAATTTAGTGCATAATAGCTGATTTTTTTTTTAAATTATTATTTCTTCCCTTAGAAAGGGTCTCATATATGTCCATATATTCTGCATATTTTGGACCAAGGCCTAGTGTCGCCATCTTGAAAGTGTCATAGTTGAATGTCATCAGGTGCATTGTTTAAAATGTAGAATTGTTCTTGTCCTTGAAGTCCACTGTAGCTTCTGTTATTATTCGAAAGGGTTAGGGTTACCCAGGGAGTGTTGCATTCTAGAACTTTGTAGAACTTTCTTGATGATGTCATATTACACACTGCACCTTTAAATATCTTGTGATGTCTTCATGTAATGTTGCATTGTGCTTCTTCAGAAAGTGATACCAACTACCTGTTGAAGACGGCACTGGGGAAGATAGCCTTCCTTCCCTTTGGCTACCTGGTCGACCAGTGGAGATGGGGCGTGTTCAGTGGAAGCACGCCTCCAGGGCGGTACAACGCAGACTGGTGGCACCTCAGGTACGCTTTTTATTTATTTTTTATTTTTTTTGTATTTTTATGGTTTTATTGATAGTGTAGAGACAGAGTTGAAATGGGGCAGAGAGGGGAGTGACATGCAGAGAACGACCGCGGGCTGGAATCGAACCCGGGTCTGCTGCTGGCTGAGGCCCATGGGGGGGGGGGGCGCCCTACCAACTGAGCTAAGGGCGCCCCCCCAGGTAGGCTTTTATGCACAGGCCAAATCTACTTACAACAAGAATATATACAGTAAACACAAGGCTATTCTGGTGGCTGCTTCGCTTAACACAGCTAAACAGCTATGACTGTGAACATAGGAAAGCAGCTAAGTAGTTTCTGTTATTATTCTAAAGGGTTGGGGTTACCCAGGGAGTGTTGCATTCTAGAACTTTGTAGAACTTTCTTGATGATGTCATATTACACACTGCACCTTTAATAGATACATAAAACTGAACAAGTAAGAAGGAAAAATCACTAAAGGCTGAAAAACTTAGCAGAATCGTGTCTTGGCCATTCAGCCCATATTGGTAGGCTATATTCTAAATATGTCTCTTATTTCATCTTAAAGGACTAAATACCAAGGCATCTGCCCACCCAGCCCACGCACAGAGGAGCACTTTGATCCTGGGGCAAAATACCACATCCCTGCAAACACACCTTACATCAGGTATAGTAACTGTTGATAGTTTCATGACATGTATACATTTCTTTTTTTTGAGTAGTCTGATTGACACCCAAGTTACAACGGCTTTAAAAATAAGGTCAGTGGTTTTTAGTGCGCGGCCATGATGCATATGTGCCTATCTGCCTGAAGGCAATCTTCTGCTATGTGGACTGAATTACTATCACTTTAGTGTGGTTTCAAACAAAGCAATACTTTTTTTCATATTGATTGTTTATTTTTGTTTCTTGTAGCGTGTATTTCGTTTGTCATTTTTAACATTGTGTATTGTTTTTTGTGCTGTTTTTTTGATGCAGGATTGTTTGTAGTTGGATGTGGGGGTGGGATATGGGCGGGGTGTGTTCGGGGAAGAAAAAAGGGGAAAACTTAATCATTGTTCTTATTGGTCCACGGCCCTGACAGACAGAGGGCGAGGCGTATCTGGCTTCACTTCCGGACAGGGGGCGGGGGGAGCTCAAAGATTGTATATTTACGAGGGGAGCTGCAGCTCTTTTTTAAAAAATAGGCCATTGTGAGATTGGCTGAACATCAGCATAGTACAATACATTATCTGAAAGTTTTTTTCAGCAAACAATTAAAGAAAAACGTATTAGGGACCACTAAGACCATTTAATATGGTGTATAATAGAACCGAAAAGTGTATAATATGGGAGCTTTAAGAATGTGTGGAACGAGAGTCAGTCAAACGCACTTGCAGTCCTGCTGCAACACACGCTCATAGCATTGTTTGCATCTTTGCTGAGAGGGCCACTTTAGTTTGGTAAATTACTTTATAAAAGTTTACATTACCAAATAGTAGAGAATTATTTAAGACCCATCTAAACTCATGTATTTGGTTCTAGCAATGTTTAATATATTTGTAACTCATTTATTTCTTCTCTCATGTCTCATTTATTTCTGTCTGTCTTTTTTTAATGACGAACACTTCTTTGTACGGCAGGTATTTTGTCAGCTACATCCTGCAGTTCCAGCTCCATGAGAAACTTTGCGACGCAGCCAATCAAACGGGGCCATTGCACAGATGTGACATTTACCGATCTGCAGAAGCCGGGCCATTTTAAAGTAAGCATTCCTCATTGTGCCTTAGTTGTTCATTACACAGTGCATGAGTAGTGGTTTATAGAAACAGTAAAGCTGTGATAATAGATAGATAGATAAGATAGATAAATACTTTATTGATCCCCCGGAGGAGAAATTCAGGTGTCCAGCAGCAGATAAAAAACACATCCAGCCATCATACAAGCATTAATAATTACAATTACATAGACCTAAACAATATTAAAATACTAAAAAAACTAAAATACTAAAATACTAAAAACTACCACCAATGGTACTAAAGTGCACATGCATTATTTTAGAGTCCTGTTGTATAGTCTGATGGCAGAAGGAACGAAAGATCTCTTAAAACGTTCCGTTCTGCAGCGCAGAGAGAGTTTTTTAATGTATGTCATTCTACCACTTCCAGAAGATCCTCCAGGCTGGCTCTTCCAAACCCTGGCCCGAGGTGCTCCAGGAGGCCATAGGCACCAAGAAGCTAGATGCAAAGGCTCTGATCAGATACTTTGACCCCATTATCAAGTGGCTGGAAAAGCAAAATGTGAATGAGACCTTGGGATGGCCTGACTCTAACTGGGTCCCACCCATCCCCAAGGGCTACCATGAGGATATTCGTAGGGGAGGACGTTG
>CM047518.1:26834369-26836869 GCA_026122265.1 Ammodytes dubius
CCGCCCTGCCACCTGTGTCATAGTTGTTGTGTCCTTGGGCAAGACACTTCACCCACCTTGCCTCGTGTGAATGTCGATAGTTAGCCTGCTATCGGTGTATGAATGTGTGTGTGAATGGTAACGTGGGAAAGGAAAACAGGTCTCCCTTGTAAAAGAGTCTAATAAAAAATAATGCAAAATGAAGAATCAGGTGTATTATGTCCTCAGTGGGCCTCTGTACAGCTCTGTGCATAAACTATATTGATGGCTGTGTAAACGGTCCAATATCCATTACCACATAATGTCACTTAATGGCTGTGGCAAGCACACAGCACTCAATCAGCTTCTGGCTTCTGTGGGTGTTCAATTATACTGCCGTGTCATTTGTGTGTGTGTGTGTGTGTGTGTGTGTGTGTGTGTGTGTGTGTGTGTGTGTGTGTGTGTGTGTGTGTGTGTGTGTGTATGTGTGTGTGTGTGTGTGTGTGTGTGTGTGTGTGTGTGTGTGTGTGAGAGAGAGATAGAGAGAGACAGAGAGAGAGAGGAGAGAGAGAGAGAGAGAGAGAGAGAGAGAGAGAGAGAGAGAGAGAGAGAGGGAGACAGAGGGAGAGAGAGAGAGAGAGGTGTGGTATCAGTTGTTCCTGGGTGAGCCAACTGGCTGTCATGATGGCTTCTCATATTCCATGCAGAGACTGTCATATCACACACACACACACACACACACACACACACACACACACGCACACACACACACACACACACACACACACACACACACACACACACACACACACACACACACACACACACACACACACACACACACACACACACACACACACACCACACACGCCAGTAAATCGTTATATGATACCCTAGGTTGCTTGTCAGAGGGTTGAGTCAGTTATTATAATTGGTTCCACTGTATCAAATGTTTGTGTTGTATAAACTTGCTCAGTGCCATTCGGAGCAGATACAGTACATTGCTTTGGCCCGGAAGCGGCCTGTTATTAAAGGTCTACTTCACCGGTTTGAATATGAAGGTGTATTGAATTCTGAGATCCTATGTAGTATAAATGTGCGAAAAAAATTAAAATCGGTTCATCCTAGCCTGATAAAAGGCAGAAAGAGTGTTTTTTTTTAACCCTATATTTCTCCTTCTCGTGACATCACAGAAAGAGAAATATATAGGGTTAAAAAAAAACGTACTTTGTAAATATTACTGTAATGTCTTTTACTGTGACATCACAGTAATATTTACAAAGTACGTTTTTCTCTTTCTGTGATGTCACGAGAAGGAGAAATATAGGGTTAAAAAAAACACTCTTTCTGCCTTTTCTCAGGCTAGGATGAACCGATTTTAATTTTTTTTGAACATTTATACTACATAGGATCTCAGAATTCAATACACCTTCATATTCAAACCGGTGAAGTAGGCCTTTAAGAACCGCTCATCACTATCAGTATTAGTCAGTATAAGTCAATTATCATGTCCTTTGCCTACTTGGGATTTTTCTATGTAATCCCTGGAGAAAAGAAAAAAAAATATATATACCTGTATAGGCTATATACTTATTGTGTGTCATGGTCATATATACTGTGTCATGGTTGTTGTGTCCTTGGGCAAGACACTTCACCCACCCACCTTGCCTTGTGTGAATGTCGATAGTTAGCCTGCTATGTGTGTGTGAATGGTAACGTGGGAAAGGAAAACAGGTCTCCCTTGTAATAGAAAGAGTCTTCGGTCTCAATGGGATTTACCTGTATAAATAAAGGTTAAAAAAAATAAAAAATAAATAATTATTTGTGGTTAATCTCCGGGATACTTGGTAGTGAATGTTGAAAATGTGTCTAGTTTAAGTTTAAGTTTATTTATTTAAAAGGGACATTGCATATTAATAGACATTTACATGTAAATATACAGGATTGTAGCAAGTGTTAATTTGCATCCTTTGTCCCTTGATTGGTCGACACCAATCACATAAAACAAACATACTCGTGTACTCATAAATAAAAACAGACTAAAAGGAGAAAGAAAAAAAAAAAAAAAAAAAAAAACATGCAACCGACAGAACAAGTGAGTAAAAACAATTATTCAAATAATGTTAAAAAATATAAAAAAAAATAAAAATAAAATAAAGTGTCTGCAGTCAGTAAAGTCCCAGAGAAGGCTTAACATCTGGTGACCCTAATCCTGACGCCCCTATTCACACTGTTACGTTAGCGCTGAACTATCGACCTGTTTGACCCGAGCAGCAGAGCAGGGGTTTGAAGAGCTTCCTAGAGATCCACTGATCCAAATCACTTCACACTCGGCATGACTCTCTCTCTCTCTCTCTCTGTCTCTCTCTCTGTCTCTCTTTTCTCTCTCTTCTCTCTTCTCTTCTCTTCCTCTCTCTCCTCTCTCTCTCTCTCTCTCTCTCTCTCTCTCTCTCTCTCTCTCTCCTCTCTCTCTCTCTCTCTCTCTCTCTCTTCTCTCTCCTCTCTCATCTCTCTCTCTCTCTCTCTCTCTCTCTCTCTCTCT
>CM047518.1:26859369-26864369 GCA_026122265.1 Ammodytes dubius
CGACCCGCTCTACCACCTGAGACACAGCCGCCCCAGGACAAAAAGTAGGACGTGATGTACGTGATTGTGAAATAAATTAATTATAGCCTTAATATTTCCAGGAAACTGAGGTTATCCCTGGGTTCCAAATCACATACTCTTTCTTTTTGCTACATGCTAGTACATACTAAAGTACAGAAGAGTTATAGTCTTTTTACTACTCTACATACTAAAGTACAGAAGAGTTTTAGTCTTTTTACTACACTACATACTAAAGTAGAGAAGAGTTTTAGTCTTTTTACTACACTAAATACTAAAGTACAGAAGAGTTTTAGGCCTCAGGAGAGAACAGAAAATGAGATAAGGAAGATTTTTTTCATCATGTCGAAAAAATTCAAGAATAAAGACGAATACTCCAAAATGCTGTTGGAGTTAGAGGGGCATTTATGTATTTTCAGCATACTATGATTAACTTGCATGTATTGGGACATCCTAAATATTTTTTTGGCATACTAAATAGTAGGGAAGTATGGGGATTGGAACACAACCTATGTTAATGATGACGCAATTTGGGACAGAAGGATGCACTTGATATTTTTCCCACAGATGGCTAAAATGCATCTATAGGCGTCTGGGACAGGTCTACTTAAAGTCCCCAGAGTTAGGACTAAACAAGGAGACAGACAGACAGACAGACAGACGGACGGACGGACATACAGACATACAGACAGACAGACAGACAGACACTCTTAATGCTGTTTGGTTGCTTTCACTTTAAGCTTCAGCTGAGATTGGACAGCGCTCGCATCTGCTCAAAACATATGGAGTCATTTAGGGTTTAAATTCAAGCAGAGTCCAATGCTAAAATATTTATATATATAACTGTGTGTGTTCATTCTTCATAATGCTACTTGACACACACACACACACACACACACACACACACGCACACACATACACACACACACACACACACACACACACATACACACACAACACACACACACACACACACACACACATACACACACACACACACACACAGACATAAAAGTGTTATTGATCTATACACATCATATGTCTATGTCCTAGAACATCAAAGAATGCCTTTCAGAATAACTATATAAAAATAGCATTCTTTGCACAATTTTTTTTTAAAAACTTTTTCAGAAATATTAAAAAGTTCCTCGTAGCACCTTTAAAGGCCTACTTCACCAGTTGGAATATGAAGGTGTATTGAACTCGGAGATCCTATGAAGTATAAATGTGCAAAGAAAAATTCTGATGTCACAGAAAGAGAAATGTAGGGTTAGACAGTGAGACCATAAAACACTCTTTCTCGCCTTTTCTCAGGCTAGGATGATCCGATTTCGATTTTTTTGCACATTTATACTACATAGGATCTCCGAGTTCAATACACCTTCATATTCCAACCGGTGAAGTAGGCCTTTAATGTCAAATTGATTTTTCCATTAATATGAGACGGAGGATTCCTTATTTTGCTTGGTTTTGTTTCAAGAAAATAAACTCCTGATACTGATATTCCTTTCTTGATTTGAACATCTTAAAAAAAATAAACAATAATAAATAAAACATGGTGACCGTTAGACCACTAGGAGTGCAGGAGAATGTTTTTGTGTTCGTCATGAGAAATGGATGTCAGGAGGCGCCCTTAGCTCAGTTGGTAGGGCGTCCCCCCCCATGGGCCTCTGCCAGCAGCGGACCGGGGTTCGATTCCAGCCCGCGGTCGTTCTCTGCATGTCACTCCCCTCTCTGCCCCATTTCAACTCTGTCTCAATAAAGCATAAAAATGCCAAAAAAATATCTTAAAAAAATAAATAAATGGATGTCCAAAAGTTAAGACATTATGGCTGAGCAGTGCATCCTTTCCTGCACAAAATATTATGTGTGTGTGTGTGTGTGTGTGTGTGTGTCTGGCTGGCTGTGTGTGTGTGTGTGTGTGTGTGTAAACCCAACATGTCACACACACTTCGCAGTATTGTGACACATACCCTCGGCACATGTCAAGAGAATGAGTGTTTCATGCAGAGAGTGACATAACCCTCTCCCATGACTGCTCTCCAAAACACAGCCTCTGTGTGTGTGTGTGTGTGTGTGTGTGTGTGTGTGTGTGTGTCTGTGTTGTGTGTGTGTGTGTGTGTGTGTGTGTGTGTGTGTGTGTGTGTATGTGTGTGTGTGTGTGTGTGTGTGTGTCTGTGTGTGTGGCTGTGTGTGTGTGTCTGGCTGGCTGTTGTGTGTGTGTGTGTGTGTGTGTGTGTGTGTGTGTGTGTGTGTGTGTGTGTGTGTGTGTGTGTGTGTGTGTGTGTGTGTGTGGTGTGTGTGTGTGTGTGTGTGTGTGTGTGTGTGTGTGTGTGTGTGTGTGTGTGTGTGTGTGTGTGTGTGTGTGTGTGTTTGGTGGTGTGTGTGTGTGTGTTGTGGTGTGGTGTGTGTGTGTCTGTGTGTGTGTTGTGTTGTGTGTGTGTGTGTCTGTGTGTGTGTGTGTGTGTGTGCTGCTCTCCAAAACACAGCCTCTGCCATGGTAACCGGTCGACTTTTTCGTCTTGTGCTCTGCGCCAATGATTATTTCCATGGCAACATAATCAAAAGTTGCATGGCAACAATCAGAAGCTTGCCAGTCGTATCGGATGGTGTGTGTGTGTGTGTGTGTGTGTGTGTGTGTGTGTGTGTGTGTGTGTGTGTGTGTGTGTGTGTGTGTGTGTGTGTGTGTGTGTTGCGTGTGTGTGTGTGTGTGTGTGTGTGTGTGTGTCTTTTCATCATAATAATGCCTTTCCTATCTGATACATTCTGTGCAGAGAGGATGGTAATGTCACGGTTTTTATTGCTCATTCATTTTATTTTGTATCATTTTAACCATATATTTTAAACCTGCAGTGTGCAGAATTTTGGGTTTTATTTCCTAGCAGATTTTGTAGAAAGTAATTATAATATCCATAAGTACATTTAATTTAGTGCATAATAGCTGAAAGAAATGTTTTGAATATTTTTTTTCCCCTTAGAAAAGGTCTCATATATGTCCATATTTCTGCATATTTTGGACCAAGGCCTAGAGCCGCCATCTTGAAAGTGTCATAGTTGGAATGTCATCAGGTCCGACTGGTGTATGGATGGAAACTGTAAGTGTGGAAAGAAGTGCAGTTAGCAGCAGTGGTTACATAGAGAGATTTATGGTTGATCAAACAGGATGTCCTGTCTAGATATCGCTGCTTGCTCTGTGTTGTATGACTTTATTCAACCAGCAGAGTGTAACTGTCCCAGAAGGTCTTTAGTTCAATGTCTGTCGTTATACCAATTTCCTTTTCTAATTCCAGACATTCCAGTTGTTGTGTATTTGATGTATTTGCATTTTTTATTGTGTATGTATTAATAAAGTATAAATAAAGGTTAAAAAACAAAAATAATCTGACTTTATTATATATAGAAAAGGCCTGCAGTTAAATAGGATGTTGCCAAAAAATACCTTTATTTAAAGGTGCAGTGTGTAATATGACATCATCAAGAAAGTTCTACAAAGTTCTAGAATGCAACGCTCCCTGGGTAACCCCAACCCTTTCGAATAATAACAGAAGCTACAGTATCTATCTATCTATCTATCTATCTATCTATCTATCTATCTATCTATCTATCTATCTATCTATCTATCTATCTATCTATCTATCTATCTATCTATCTATCTATCTATCTATCTATCTATCTATCTATCTATCTATCTATCTATCTATCTATCTATCTATCTATCTATCTATCTATCTATCTATCTATCTATCTATCTATCTATCTATCTATATATCTATCTATCTATCTATCTATCTATCTGTCTAGAAACAAAGTGGTGCATTTTATTTCATCTTAATCCTGCTCCCTCCCTGGCTGCATGGCTTGGTCAGATGACAGCCGCTAATCTCTGCTTTTGCTTTTGCCTGACTGCCTGCACAGCCTGCTTACTAATATGGTATACACACACACACCACACACACACACACACACACACACACACACACACACACACACACACACACACACACACACCACACACACACACACACACACACACACACACACACACACACACACACACACACACACACACACACACAACACACACACACAAACCCCGATGAACTGGACCAAGCAAATGATGAGCTGTGTCACCACTTTTTACCGGATTACCCCGTTTCGTAATCGCTAAGCACTTCTGTTTTTTTCTGTGTGTGTGTGTGTGTGTGTGTGTGTGTGTGTGTGTGTGTGTGTGTGTGTGTGTGTGTGTGTGTGTGTGTGTGTGTGTGTGTGTGTGCGTGTGTGTGTGTGTGTGTGTGATTGTGCTCTTTATGTTTTATAACATTTCAAGCAATTTAAGGCAGAACAGCCAAACATTTTTTTTTCAAGCTCTGGTCAATTTAGATACATCAGCCTTTGAACAACCAAAACTCCCTTTTTTTTAAACTTTTGTTGTAAATGCAAATGTAATAATATATATATATATGAGAGAACGGGGGAATCTGAGGCATCGGATAATGTGAGCCACCCCCTGTATCTAGGCAACGGAAAACATTTGTGGTCATGTGAGATATATGTTTTCAAGCCCCTCTCATTTCCCCATGGCCCTGAAAGAGAGGACCTCATGGTGCTGTGGTAAGCATGTTTTTTCACCAAAATAGGTATTTTGAAAGTAAAAGTACATTTTCTTGCTGTCAACTTAATCAACTTTTGTGCCAAAGCAAATGTATTCACGTAGAAAAACTTCTATCATACGTGTTGATGAACTACCATACAGTTTTGACTTTAAATACTTAAAATCACGAAAAGAAAGATCCATTTGAAAAACAGTTTCATTTTGAGTTAAATCTCCCTGACCCCGCCTTCCTCTTTCTCACGCTACTGCCCTTCAGTCTGTTACATTCTCTGTCTGTCTGTCTGTCTCTCTGTCTTTCTCTCTCTCTCTCTCTGTCTCTCTCTCTCTCTCTCCCTCTCTCTCTCTCTTTATCTCTCTCTCTCTTCCTCCC
>CM047518.1:26871869-26879369 GCA_026122265.1 Ammodytes dubius
TACAAACTATTCATACAAAACAATAGCATGTTAAAGGTGCACTGTGCAGTTCAAGGAGGGGGATTCGTTTACATTCAAAGAGCTGCGTTAGTTTACAGAACATATTAACTCTACATGTAATTGTTAGTATTGAATAATTCTATCACATATCAATATTATTTGAGGCATCTGTTACCAATCATAAGACTAGAATATGTTTGTAAACCAAACTTTGGGCCCTGCTGCTGTAAACAACAACAACAACAACAGTGAAACAGTAACTTCTCAGGAAGCTTTTCTAACTTCAAACAGTGTTCCAGGGATCTACATTTTCCTGTGAGGAAAGTTTGTTTATTCAGTTATGGGAATATATCTTACGAAATTTCACTTCTCTGACACACCCAAAGTTACATACTGCACCTTTAAGCAAACAGACAGCGCTTGATGCATGACCATTTCAGTAAGAAAACAACGGTGAAAGTGACACTAACCTGCGTTCCAAATCACATACTTTCTTTTTACTACACTACACACTAAGTACAGAGAGTTTTAGGGCCAAAGGAGGGGGAAAAATTAGATAAGGAAGATTTTTTTATCATTATTCGAGAAATGTCAAGAGTAAACACAATACTCCAAAATGCATTGGAGTTAGTGTGGGCATTTATGTATTTTCAGCATACTACAATTGACGTGCATGTATTTGGACATCCTAAATCTTTTTCTGGCATACTAAATAGTAGGGAAGTATGGGATTGAACGCAGGAATGTGAAGGACACGAGGAAATCAAGCAAAATAGAACAATCAACAAATTATTGCTATGCCAGTGTTATTAAAACCAGGGTTGTTTTAAAGATATTGTGCAAAAAAATCATCAGAAGTCTTTTTGGGCAACTGGTTGTTCCTCCTTGGGACAACAATGTGCCCTCTCTCTCTCTCTCTCTCTCTCTCTCTCTCTGTCTCTCTGTCTGTCTGTCTCTCTCTCTCTCTCTCTCTCTCTCTCCCTGTCTCTCTGTGTCTCTCTCTCTCTATCTCTCTCTCTCTCTCTGTCTCCTCTCTCTCTTCTCTCTCTCTCTCTCTCTCTCTGTGTCTCTCTCCTCTCTCCTCTCCCTCTCTCTCTCTCTCTCTCTCTTCTCTCTCTCTCTCTCTCTCTCTCTCTGTCTCTGTCTCTCTCTCTCTCCTCTCTCTCTCTCTGTCCCTCTCTATCTCTCTCTCTCTCTCTCTCTCTTCTGTCTCCCTCCTCTCTCTCTCTCTCTCTCTCCTCTCTCTCTCTCTCTCTCTCTCTCTCTCTCTCTCTCTTCTCTCTCTCTCTCTCTCTCTCTCTCTCTCTCTCTCTCTCTCTCTCTCTTTATGCCTGATCTTGATCTATCACAGATGTTTTATTTGTACTGGCTGATCCATATAAAGCCATTCTGTCCTTAACCCCTTCCTGCATAGCTGTCAATACAGTAGACTATAATAGTAGACAGCTATTTATTGAAAACGCTCTAAATGACAGAAAATGTATTGGAATTTGGTAGAAATGTTTCAGTAGTTTATATTATAAAAACCAAAATTTCATTCTACTCAAACATTATGCCTATAAATAGTAAAACGAGAGACACTGAACATTTGGAGTGGTCTCTTAATTTTTGTCCATAGCTGTTTTGTTGGGAGATAATCATTCCAAATCGTATAAACTCCCCCGTTCTACACACAGCTAGAACTTTATAATATTGTAAAAAAAAAAAAAAAAAAAAAAAAAAAAGTCCACAGACTGTGTGAAGTCCCTGGGGTCATAATAACATAATTGTGTGGTGGAAAATAACTGGCCCCGCCCACCCACACACTGCCAACCAATACAGAGCGCGATGCTGGCAGGTGGCCAAGAATGTCAAGGCTTTTGACATGATTTCAACAAACAACAATTTAAAAAAAATAAAAAATGTTTTTATCAGGCTGGCTAGTTTGTTTTGCCTCCTGTGTGCTGCAATGTCGTTACCCCATGTGAACAACACACACACACACACACACACACACACACCACACACACACACACACACACACACACACACACACACACACACACCACAAACACACACACACACACACACACACACACACACACACACAACACACCACACACACACACCACAGCAATACAACAGAAACTTCTTCTTATCAGCAGACGGCTGCTTTGGCATTCGAGTGCCATCTTGCCAGTTTCGTTGTTAACTTAAGTAACACATGGCACTGCTACATTTGCTCTTAATAGATTACGGTCTGTGTGGTGTGTGTGTGTGTGTGTGTTGTGTGTGTGTGTGTGTGTGTGTGTGTGTGTGTGTGTGTGTGTGTGTGTGTGTGTGTGTGTGTGTGTGTGTGTGTGTGTGTCTGTATGTGTGTGTGTATGCGTGTGCGTGTGTGTGTGTGTGTGTGTGTGTGTGTGTGTGTGTGTGTGTGTGTGTGTGTGTGTGTGTGTGTGTGAGGGCATGTGGGTGCTCTAGGGTCAGAGTGCATTCGAGGCCATTGCAGCATAAGCATGGTGCTGATAATTGTCTAAATGACATCAAAGAGGTTTTGCAACAGTTTGAGGAGGACAGACAGGCTGAGTGAGAGGCAGACAGGTCAATATACAGTCCCCTCCATAAGTATCGGAACAGTGAGGCCAATTCTTTTATTTTTTTTGGCTGTAGACTGGAAACATTTGGGTTTGACACCAAAAGATGAATATGAGACAATAGCTCAACATTTCAGCTTTCATTTCCAGGTTTTATTTACATCTGGATCTGATACACAACTGAGAAGATATCATTATTTGAAAAGGAACACCACATGTTTAGGCGAGCAAAAGTATTGGAACAGATAGACTTTAAATAAATTAAAGTGAATAAACCGTAATGTTTTGTCACAAATACTTTGCTTGTCATAATAAGACAGGCTGAGAGGCAGACAGGTCAATATACATACATTGATATTGTAACTATGGGAGAGAGACAGGCTGGCTAGATAATCCGCAGGGGGCTGTCTGCATGGATAGTGTGTTTATTTAGATGTATAGTCAGGCTGGCGTGTGTGTGTGTGTGTGTGTGTGTGTGTGTGTGTGTGTGTGTGTGTGTGTGTGTGTGTGTGTGTGTGTGTGTGTGTGTGTGTGTGTGTGTGTGTGTGTGTGTGTGTGTGTGTGTTGTGTGTGTGTGTGTGTGTGTGTGTGTGTGTGTGTGTGTGTGTATGTGGTGTGTGCTGTATAAAACAATCCAGTGTTAATACACAGCATAGGCTCTGTAAATTGATTGGTATGTAATACAAGTGTATGTATAGACAAAGGGGGCACACCATAGCTAGCAGCATGCCTTTTTTTTTTTTTTTTTTTTTTTTTGATTTGATTCAGTTTTATTTCAGACATATCAAAAAAATAAAAAAATTAAAAGCATGAAAATGAAATAAAAAAATTATTTCACAAATAAAAATAAACAAAAAATAAACAAAAAATAAACAAATAACATATTGAATTGATATGCCTGAAAAGGAGTAGGAAGAAGTATAAACTTATTGGATCCTTCACAGAGTTTATTGGCTGCATTTTAACACTGGATTTTTGAGTGAACAAACAGTACAGTCAGTGAGCGGATCGTGAGGAGATATTCACTGATTTTCCACAAAAAGTGATTTTGACAACAAGCGTTCTCCAGAATCACTTACTCCACCTTTAAAGTCAAAATCATGCAGGTATTCCAAAAAATATCAAATATGTTAATTTTTTTTTGAGGACAACTCACTCACACACACACAATCAAGTTGTCCACAGTTAAAGGAATACTTCACCCATACGGAACCGGCGTTCTATACATTATAAAATCACTATTATAATATAATGAATGAGGTTTTTCTTCCCTCAGTCTTATGATGACGATGTTATGATGAAATAAATAAGTAAAAGTATGTCCCAAGTGTATGCCTACTACTGCATCCTAACTAGATTAATTGTATAGTCAGACTTAGTATACGTAGAATAGAAAAAAGAAAGAATATGCGATTTGGAATGCAGCCGGGTAAATTTTGTCGGTGCCATTCCATTCATTTCCCCAGGGGTTAATGTGTCAACAGCTAGTGCTAACCTCTGGCAAAACAAACCCCCATATATCCCTATGTGTGTAGTGTATGTCACCTCTTCTCAGTCTTCTCAGGTGCTACTGGGTAGAAAGACATTGACCACTCCACTTGTAACTGTTTTAATTAGGCTATTGTTTTAATTAGGCTATTGTTTTAATTAGGCTATTGTTCTGCTTTATTCAATTGATCTGAATGTTTTAGTTGTTGTTGTCTCTTTGTAAAGCTTGTTGTGTATTCTCATTGTATATTGTGTTTGTGTATCTGTATTTGTCTCGACATCATTGTAAAAGAGGGTCATCACCCCTCAATTGATCTTTCGAGAATAAATAAAGGAAAATTAAAAATGAAATGAATGAATAAAAAAGAATAAAAAGATGGCAAGTCCATAAAAACATGTTTTAAGAAGTGATTTGAAAAGACGTTGCTGATTGGGCAAGTTGCTGCTGTTGCTATTATTCATGCAGTAGGCTAGACTATGTGCTGCTCTCTCTCCACACTGACTGACTGCCTTTATTTCGAGCGCCGGCCCGCGGGCACACTCACTCAAGCCCCTGCGCACGTGGACGCGCATGTGTGGGGGTGTAGTTTAGCGGGCTGCCGGGAGCGCGCATGAGAACCTAAGCGCGTGCCCCCCGCTAGAGCGAGAGCCGCGGTTGAGATACAAACCAACCAGCTCGTGAAATGGGTTTGGGGAGGGGGGGAGGGGGGGGGGGGGGGGGGGCACTTTAATGCTCCTTAATGATGCATTCATGGACTGTTCGTAAATTTCCACTTCATATTTTGAAACCTTTAAATCTCTCTATTGCTTAGGCTTACAGTATAGTGGAGTCTTCAAGTGCTTATGGTTGGTGATACAACTTAACCCCAGAATAGACAGCGCTATTTTATGGAAGAATAATATGTTAAAACAAGTGCATTAGAGGCATAATAATAATCTTTATTAAGGACTCAGATGGTCCACTCACATCCAACATACACACACACACACACACACACACACACACACACACACACACACACACACACACACACACACACACACACACACACACACACACACACACACACACACACACAACACACACACACAACACAACACACACACAAAGTCTTTTTTATTGTTTTTAGAGCAACAGAAAAGTCCTCCAGTTGTGTTGCATTCTTCACGTTCTAGCCTATTACTGCCATCGGTGTTTGAGTGTGTGTATGAAATTGTAAATATGTAAAGCTCATTGTGAAGCGCCTTGTGACCCTGGTCTGTGAAGGGCGCTATATAAATAAAGCTTACTTACTTACTTACTTACTTATTTATTTTCAACATCTGTTCAAATAAAAAAGTAGTGCAAATGGGACACTCTCAAAATGGGACAGATAAACTTTGCAATTAAATAAATGTTCAAGGAATACACAAAATAACCCAATAAAAGTAGGCTACCAATGTGTAGCTTAGGATGTCTGTGATAAAAGCAATATCTGTAACAGTGTCCTTTGTTGTTGCCTGCTCCCTGATAAACCTAGTGAATACTCAAGAAAACCAAAGTTATTTTGTAAAAAATCTGTTGAATATTAAGCAATTGGTTGAGTTTGTAAGTAAGTCAGAAATGTGCTACTATTTTTGAAAATATATACAGTATAATAATCACAAAACAGTCCTTTTTTCAGGGGCCCAGCCATTTGAGTGGGCGGGCCTGCCCAAGGACACAACAACCATGACACAGGTGGCAGAGCGGGGATCGAACCTCCAACCCTTTGATCATCAGCCGACCCGCTCTACCACCTGAGTCCCAAGCAGTGGCCCGACTGTGGCATGCAGTGGCCCCATGAGGACTTTGGCATAATTCAAGATGGAGAGATGTTTACTCCATGGTTGCGTTCCGAATCGCATACTTTCTACTATATAGTATGGTCGAAAAAAGATTTAGGATGTCCCGATTCTTGTGGCCAGATTTAGGATGGTTAGAAGTACCCGGATGTCCTACTTCATGCGGCCAAGATTGTTAGTGTTGAAAAGGGCATCCTATTTGGGCGATTCTGACCTACAATCCAGTGCGCACGTGAAGTGACGTAACATCGACGAAGCCTCCATATGAAAACAAACGGGGGATGCGACGGATATAAAAGCAAGAGGCAAGATCAAGGTGCAATGTTATGATGAAATAAGAGAGACAAGTATGTCCCAAAGTATGCCTACTGCATCCTAACTAGATTCTTTTTATCGTCGGATGTAGTATGTAGAATAGAAAAAAGAAAGAGTATGCGATTCGGAACGCAACCTATGATTTGGGAGTCCTCTTATCAATCCAAACGCTTTATGGCTAAAGGCTATTTATATAATAATAGGCTATTAATTATTGGCGATCTTCCCTTGTTTATTGTCTTAAATTATAGATTGAAAAAAAAAATACCTAAGGGTAAGGGTAGAATGTTGTATGCCTAGAAATGCCAATTTTGGTGTCATGTTTTTCATACATTGTTTTTAAGACTAATAACTAATAACATTCCAGTTTTTATACCGCAAAATGAATTGTTTCTAAATTTAGCTTGATTGGTTTCATGTGTAGTTTTTTAAAGACTTACATTTTGGTTTTGCTTTAAAGAAATAGGCAATGTGTTGTTCATGTTCACTTCCTAGGGAAAAATAACCCATTAATTGTTGAACATTCTTCAATGCCTTGTCTTTTATATCCTAATATCAGGTGTGTCCCGTTTTGACAGTAAGTCCCATTGACAGTAGCGTCGCCTGCTTGAAATGAAGGCGTCACGGCATTGGTTTTCAGAAATAAATTCGGTGCTTTTTTTTGCTTTTTTTAGATATTTTTTGCATTTTAGCTTATTAGGACATTACGAGTTTAGAAATAAATATGATGTGTAGAGATTATTTGATTCAAGCTATTAGACAGTACAGAGTTGAAATGGAGAGAGAGAGAGAGAGAGAGGAGGGAGAGAGGGATGAGAGAGAGAGGAGGACGGAGAAGTGGACAGAAGAGAGAGAGAGGTCAGGGCATAGGGATTCGGCATACAGAGAGGGAGTTGGTCGAGAGATAGTAGAGATGTTATGGAGCTCAGAGGAGTGGGATAGACTAGTAAATTGGCTCCAGGTGAATTGCTCCGGAAGACAATTTCGAAAAGTGTCCCAATTTAACAATACTGACCCAGACCCATATCAGTAAAACGGGAAGAATGCATTAAAACGATGCCTTCAAAAGTGTAACTCCAATCAAGAACTACGCAAATATGTTCCCCAACAAATGCACGTTGAGTTAATCCAGTTAATATGGATACGATGCACTTACTTACTTACTTATATTGTTAGTATTATATTGTACGTTCTTAGGACACTCTTCTTTGTAACAGACTCTGTATATGTGTCGTTTTATTGCATTTTATTGTGTTTTTTAATGTGAAGCGCTTTGTGACCCTGGTCTGCGAGAGGCGCT